>APFE030293629.1:3802-60503 GCA_000404065.3 Pinus taeda | reverse complement strand
TGTTCCAGCATAAATCATTGTGCCATGTGTAGCTATCCTGCTCCATATTCCCCTCTTCTACCAAAGAAAACACACCCTTCAGTTCACATTCATGGAATCCATGCCCAATGGTTTGAACTTCTTACATTTTTCATGCCAACTCTACTTGATTAGATTAACCATCCCACTAAACCAAATCAAAACCCATGTGCATCATATCTAGCCTAAAATCATTCCTTAAAACAAAGCTAAATCCTAAAGAGAGAGCCCTCTCTCATTGCTGGTAGGCTAGGACCTGCAGTCCAAAGCTTGGTTTGTGGTTACCTCGGCCGTATTCCCTTAGGAGTCAAAGGGAACAACCTGAGTGATAACACCCCCCTATCACCCCTTCTCTTTATGATTGTTGTTGATACTTTTAGTTGATTGGTAGTTGAGTTCCAGGAAAGGGTCCTCTTTGGAGGGGTGAAGATTTCTGATTTAGTTGTAACCTCCCACCTTCTGCCTATGGGTGATTTTTTGTCATGTTCCTCTAAACATCGTAGGGAAATTAATACTTGGAAAATACCATTGACCTATTCTACAGAGTAATAGGGATGCAGATTAATGGACTCAAATATTGCATCATTATCAACGACATGTTCGAGGAGGTTCTGGCATAGACTTAAGAAATTTTCCCTTCTCATTCAAAGTTTGGGATTAAGGGTTGAAATACATGGGGTTTTATTTAAATCCAAACAAATATCACAAAGAAGATTGGTCTTTTTTGATAAGAAAAATTCAAGGGCGTATTCATAGGTGGTTGAACCCTTTTTTTTTCGAGAGATGGACGCTTATTTTTGGTCAATGTAGTCTTGGAAAGAATTCTAATATACTAGAATTCTATTATTGTGATCCCTAAATGAGTCCATAATTAGATTGAGAATGCATGCTTAACATTCCTGTGGACATGCTTTGACATTCATAAAGGATTCACCTTGGTCAAGGGGAACCAAATCATGTCTCTAGAGGAGCTTGGAGGATATGGGTTTAAGGAGATTCATCTATTTTCTAAGATGTTGGCAAGCAAGAATTTGTGGTGGATAATTAGGGAGTCATCCCTTTGGTACAAAGTCATTCAGGCTATGTACTTCTTAGGTATGTCAATAGTAGATTGGTTTAGAGTATATGATAAGTCTTATTCGTGATCAATAATATGTAAAACCCTGGTTAAGGTATTTCCTTTGGTTGGCCACTGGCTAGCATGGTGATTGGGGAATGGTAGATCCATTATAATCAATTGTGATCCATGGTATGGTACAGGGAACGAATTTAGGCTCTCTAACCCCCTTGTTCAAGAATTACGACAACTAAATATTCTTAGTATGACTGATGTCGCCTCTTAGTACCCTTAGGTTAGAGGTCAGGAAGGTTGGAAGTTGGCTTGAGATTTGGGACTAACAGCTTAATTGGTAGTTGGATGGGATAGGTTTGTTGATCTTCTAGCAAAATCTTAGGTTCGCCTTCATGAAGATATAAAAAATTCTCTTTGCTAGACCAAGAACCCCCAAATAAGAGACTTCACGATGAAGTTGGAGTACAATTCATGGTATGAAGAAAAAATCCCCGAAGCAAGATCCTGATGGTGGAAGGTTCTTTGGCGAGTGAGGGCTTTGATAAAATCTAAAATTTGTTCATGGTTAGCCTTCAAGAAAAATTCCTTTCCTAGAACAAGCTACAACGAAGGGTTCGGTGCAACCCAAGTTGATTCCCCTTGTCTAAGCTCTACGAAAAGTTAAATGCACGCAATTTTTTGCATCATAGTTACACTAAGCATATTTGCAAATATCTATGGTATGATTTGAATCCAAATTGCAAATGGCTGGGACCTACGATAGTAGACGTTTGTATAATATGGTGGTAGGATAAATGTATTTTGGCTTTCTTTGGTTTAACTTGTCTGTTAATATCACTTGTATGGTGGGCTTGGAATCAAAGCTTATTCCAAGAGAAGTTTATTCCTTCGGATATTTGCATAGCTAAGATATAAGCAATGGCATAGAAATACAAGTAAGATCCAAAACAGTCACGACCTAGGAACCTAATTATGCCAATGATAGACTTTGAATATCCACAGGTTTTTTTGATGGGGGTAGCCAAGGCCATCTACCTTGTTGCGGAGTGGGAGTGGTCCTCTATATTATTCAATCTCACTCTATCTTTTGTAGATATGTGCTAGGGAGAGGATTAAATAACAACGTTGAGTTTGTAGCCCTATGGATGTTGTTGGAGTTGGCTAAGGAAAAAGGGATAACATGCCTTCGATGATGGGAGATTCAAAACTAATGATAGAATTGGAAAATCAAAAGGCTATGGTGAGAATACTTTGTATGGAATCCTTACTTTGATATTTTTGAAGTTGATAACTCTATTGAACTCATTTCCTTCTGCCATATTCTCCTTGAACTAAACATTGAAGTTGATTTTTTGTACAAAGAAGCTCTTGAATTACCAGTTGGTACTATTAATTATCATGTCTTTCTAGATGGGGAGGAGGTTGAGCCTATGGGGACAAACCTCTCCTACTAGGATCTTAGTCACATTTTTGGAAATGTATACAGATCCCATTTTATGGGAAGTATTTTTAATGGTATGTGAAGTGTGGGGTCTTGTGAAGTTAGTAGATACAATCATGATGAAGATACTAAGGAAGTTAAAGTTCGATAAAAGTAGTGCAAACAATATATGTATATATTTTTGCTCTATAAATATATATGACTTTTCTTTGTGAAAAATAAAAAGTGATATAGAGAAATAAAGTAATAAAAAAAACCTTATAGTTTCACTTTTGACTGTGAATTTGTATAATTTACTTTCTAAAAATGTTTCGGTACATAATCTAAATATTCTTTGAAAATTCATATTATAGAGAGAAAGTAAAATATATATTTTTAATGTTTGTCCTAATAAAAATTAATATGTGCATTTAGAAAATATTATAATAATAATAAATTATAATTATATTAAATATTTCAATATGGAGGGTTAAGTAATATGATGCATATTAAAAATTATATAATAAAAACATTTTTAAGGTGAGCAATTAAGTCTATATAAAATATCTCTCTCTCTCTCTCCTTCTCTCTCCTCTCTCTCCTCTCTCTATATATTAATATATCTTAACCGGCCTAAATCCATTTTAACTTTGGATCTACCAAGCGTCGAGAGGGATCAAATCTCTCTCTTGAGGTGAAAACCTCTTTTAGAGTGAAAAGGGATTTGATCTCTCTAGGTGCTTGGTAGATCTAGATTCAAGATGAATCTAGGCTAGAATTATTAGACTTTAAATAAGTCACATTAGAAAATAATACCATGGTGAAAACCACGGGATCGGGAATTTAATGTTTTTTTATTTTTCTTTATTTTGATTGATTCAAAATGTTAAACATTACAACATCTCTACCATACTAAGCTGGAGAGTGCCTCTCGGGGAAAAATTCTCATTGTCAAACATATTATTAGAGAAAATCGAAAGGGGATGATGATAATCATTCTTCCCAACCATCCAAGTTAAACTCAATGAGCATTATTTATAGGTAATAAGACCCCCTCCATATAGAAGTGTACATACTCTACTCCCCTTTAGATTTGAACTTGTGATACCTAGTTGAAAAAAATACCTATTCTTAATCGCGCATTGAAAACTGCCTCTGTTTCTTGTTCTGGAGCTCCGAAGTGCGATTTCTCTTCCTGCGCGAATTTTCGGTTTCTTGGGTACGACGGATGACGTCAGCCTGCTGACGTTAGCGGTGGGTCCTGGTATAGATGTGACATGGTGGGGGCTCATATTTGAAGGCGATGCGATGAACTTCTCTGATGCGATCGCAATATCACATCGGCGGGGAATGGGAAGGTATTTTAGTTGGACATTTGGCGCTTGCGACTGCCGATCGTCGATATCGCGATATCGCGTTGGGTAACGACGGATGGGGCATAACTTATATGGTGAGAATATTGTGATATTGCGATGCGAGCTGGCTTACTAGGGTCTGCGGAGTGTTAAGAAAGTCGGTAAGGGGTTTATTGCGATTGGAGGGAGTGAGTAAGTGGGTCAGAAAGGCATTTGAGGCTTCGGAAGGGGTCCGATAACCTAAAAAAGGGAGTTTATACTCTAGAGGGGGTCCATTGTATCTGGAAGATGATTTGAAGGGGTAGCGTGAGGACTCTTGCTAAGTTTCAGGTAAACTGAGCAATTCCCGGGGGTACTTATGGTTATTTTTCAACTAGGGGGAGGGATATTTACATAGGGGATGATTTACATAATTTTAGTAGGGGTATGGGAAAATATAGGGAGCTAAATAATAATGTGAGTAGTTAATATGGAGATGGTAAGAAAGCGCTAAGTTCGGGAGATCTTAGGCTGCAACGAGGGGACAGAACCTTATAGAGAGAGTATGGAATATCTTTGAGCAAAGCAGATCTTCACCCAAGCTTTTGATATGAAAATGATGGAACTCAAGAGGTATTAAGCAGATCTTGACCTCTTTTTGGGGAAATTAGCTAATGATTGGGGGAGATGGAGAAAGGAAGTTAGTGATGCCTGTTTTTGAGCTTCTCGCATAGAACTGCCTCGTGATTGTGTCCTGAGTAAAGATGACACCTAGAAACCTGGAACTGATCAGCAATCAAGATTCAACAACCTCAAAACTACCTACCCAGCCTACTTACCTAACATTTTTTCTTCTTTTGGTTTGGGTGCACTTAGACTTGCAAACCCATCATTTCAATTTTTCTTTTTTATGCTTTCCTATCTACAGACTACCCTTATTTCATCCGGGGGCCCAGATTAAGCTGTTAGGCTCCTTTGATTCTCTACCTATCTAAGAATCTGCCAAGATTAAGCTGTTTGGACAGATTTTCATTCTCTATATTCTAAAACAGGAAATTTAAACCTAGGGAGACCAAGATTAAGCTGTTTGGACCTCCCTTTAACTGAAAATTGGCGACACCGGAATAACTTCTCAAAATTTGGAAGGCAACTAAATGAACTCTGAGTAGCCTTCTTCGCTTGGAGACTGTTAATCAAATATGGAGCATTGCAGCATGCAAAGTATGAAATATTTGGCCTGTAAAAATGTCAATCATGAAATATGAGTAACCTGCTGCAGCAGGAGGCTAACAGATCCTGAATATCATATTTGTCAAGGTGTGATTCTAACATTTCAACACTTCCCACGACACACTCTACTCTAGGCTACCATTCAGGGTGCACTTATTTTCCAGGGATTTTTTGTTGTTGTTGTTGCTATTTTGGGGTGATGACATGCATATCCAGTTTACTCCTTCGGGAGGCTCACATTGTTAATACATTCGTATCAATTATCTCCATTCATATTTAAGGTGTTGGTGTTTTCATCAACCTTCATTTATGATCTCTTGGATGGTTGGATCACATTGGCCCCGGTTGGTGGGATTGTGGATCTTGGTAGATCACTCGTCTGATGTGGGGGTGGATTATTCCATTTGATGTACTCTAAATGTGTTGCATTCCTTTTGATCGCCTTTACATTTTTATGGTTTATCGGGGGTCGGATATTCCCTTATTAGGTAGGTGAAATTGGTCTGGATTCCATTGCCTGGTTGGATTGGTATAGTGGTAATTATTCTTCCTCTTATTTTGGTATTTGGACCTTCTGTTTTTGGTCTAAGGGTTGGTGTAGGGATAAACAGATTTCAATATTGATGTGCTAAACGTTGATATTTTGGTGCACGAGGCCTTCATCCAGGCCATGCTAGAGGTCAAGCTGGCCTACATAAAGAATCAGACAATGCCTAAGGTGTCGAGATTGTCGGGTCATTTTTATCTTACATCGATCTTCGATTTGCCTCTATGATATTGACCCTTCGAGGAGACTGGTACGTGTCATTCCAAACAAAATACAAGGCGATGTGGGCTGACACTACTACAATTGGGTAGAAATTCTAATGGCGGAATCTGACGAAATGTCTAAAATTAGAAAAAGTGTCAGAAGTTAAATGATTTTTGTTTGTTTGTTTGTTTTTGTTTTTAAATACCTACTACCATCAAATATCTCACGACAATTATTTACCATTCAAATATTTGACGGTTATCCTATCCTGTTGATTTTCCGACAGTTTCCTATAATCCCTCGTGTCATCGAATATTCGACCTGCGTTCTTTTACTGTCAAATATCCAACGTTATATCCCATATGAAAATGTGTTGTCCATTTTCCTTCAAATGGTAAATAACCATTGCATAACTTTCAATTCCACCATTATGGCTTTTTTTGCTTACAACGTCTAATATGGAACCACTTTACGTTGATCAATTTGACTAATGAATATATATATATTATATATAATATAATATATATTTATATATATAATTATATATATATATTATATTATATATATTATATTCACATTAATATCTATAATATATTAATATTAATTTAATATATATTTATGATTGTAATATAAATATATATATAAATTATTAAATATATTATTATAATTATAATATATGTGTGTGTGTGTGTGCATGCCCTAATATCATATAACTTTGACATAGTTGCTATATATATTAGTTGCAATTGTTTTGAAAGGTTGTAGGCTTTTATTGAGGTTAGCTTTTGAACAAAATCATCATTAAATGTTTGGTGACAAAAAATGTCACATAACATTCTTCAAGGAGACCACGGATATGTGGGATCAACATCTAGGGCTTCCGAGGATTGAAAATGTTATTGCCTTGTAGAAAATTCAATGGCTTGAGGACAAGGAGAATTTTAATAAAATCAACAAAAAACCATTACAGAGAATATGGACACACTAAGGGCGGACATGAATATCATCCATTTGTAAGTTATTTATTATATGTATTTGTATTGTAGATTGTTTTTGTAAATGTTTATATGTATATTGTATGTATTTGTATTGTAAATTTTATTATATTCTTTATATTGTAAATGTATTTTATAATATTCTTTTGGGAGGTGTTTGAACTATGTTTTCATCTTGATGTGGACTGTAAATATTATTTGATTATTTTCATTAGGGTCATTTAAGGGGTTAGGTCAAGTTAGGGGTTAATTAATTTATGGGCTTAGGGATAAGGGGTTATTGTTTAATGGTTGAGGGGTTTAGGGTTTAGGGTTTAGGGGTTTAAGGGATTAGGGGAATGAGGTTAAGGTGTTAGGGGGTTAATGTATATTGTTTAGGGGGTTAATTTGGATCTAGAGGATTTAGAGGTTAATCATGGGTTTTTATGGAGAATTATTAATAAGTTTTTAAAGTATATTATGCAAAATAAGACATTAAGAAAAAATATGACATTACAATGATGAATGAAAAATAAGATCAATATATATTTTTAGTATGGTCGTGACTATATATCTCAGAAAGTGTATCACTTCCTACATGTCAAGAAACGTAACATATTTCTTAGATTTTTTCAACATATTCTTAAATATCTTGATAAATTACACAAGCATCATCATTGATTTGTTGTCTTTGTTTCTTGGTCTCACCTAAGTTGTCTTTGTTTTCCTTATATATTATATTTGTTACTATTGTTATATAGATGTTTCAATATTTTCTATATACACTAATATTACTTTTTTCGATTTTAATTGTATAGTATGGCCGCCCTAGTGCATTCCTCAATGAGGAAGAGGTGGTTGTAGTACAAGACCCTATTCAAAAACATGAAGTGATTAATATTGAGGATCAAACTAATGATCCTATAGAAGAAGATAATGATGCTAATAACATAGTTGAAGAAGAAGGGAAAAATAGATTTACCCATGAGACATTTAATAATGTTGGAATGGATGCATTAGGGGGATTTTGAGGTCTAAAAAGTGCCACGTAAAAAAAATGTACAACCAAAATAAAATTATAAGGACCAATAGGATTCAAGATGATGATGTCAACCATGGGAGATGATTCACCATTTTGGGAGTAAAAAAGTAAAAATATTAAAATATATTAAAACTATTTTTTCAACTCGTATTCTCAACTTATATCCCTAACGTTTCACTCAAATTTTGAGCGAGAGTACTCGTTGGATGCAAAATTTAATTCCTCATCCAAGGAGTACCCATGTTGCATATTTCTATGGACCTTGCTACACAAAAAATGAGAAATACATGAAAAAACATGATTGTAATCATGTTTTTCATGTATTTCTCATTTTTCGTGTAGCAAGGTCCATTGAAAGTATGCAACATGGGTACTCCTTGGATGATGATTCAAATTTTGCATCCAACAAGTGTTGTCGCTCGAAATATGAGTAAACCTATAGGGAGATAAGTTGAAAATATGACTTGAAAAAATAATTTTTTTCTTTTTCCCCTCTAAAATTTGATGATGTAATCTAATATTATTTTATTATTTCCACTATTAGTTTATAATTTCCTTGGGAGGCCCATTCTAGACCTCAAAAATCCCCTAATGGATGATGACAATTAGCATGATGATCATGCTTTTGATTTACCTGTACTTGAGATGGAAACTAAACCTCTTTATAAAGGCTCAAAAACATATCTTCTCTCTCCTCTATTGTTGTTGGTCAACTTAAAGGTGGTGAATGGTTTGTCAAACATGTGTGACACAAATCGTAAGGTATGTAATTTATTTGTGACATTCAATACTGTATACATGATAAAACAATTAATTTTTTAGTTGTTTTGAATGTTAGTATGCTATTCTGTATCATTCCACTAATTTGTAACATTTGGATGCAAGATGTATGATTAATATTGTTTAGTACATTAACCAATACTATTTATTTTATTTTATTTTAATTTTAATATTTTATGTTGTAGATTATTAGGTTAATGTCTGTTACCACCATCAAATGATTTAACTCATACATACCGATATTTACATGCCGTTATGAAAGATATTGGAATGGAACATCAAGCTATTCATGCATGCCCTAATGATGATATTCTCTATTATAAAGAACACGTGTTAAAAGAGAAATCCCCAAAATGTGATGAGATAAGATATCAAATAGATAAAGTAACAAAAAAGGTGTCTCACAAGGTTCTTCGTTATACTCCCATAATTCCACGTTTGTGACAATTGTTTAGGTGCAAAATCATAACAAAACTTATGGATTACCATGCAAGGAATATAAGTGAAGTTGGTTTTCTTGGAATTCCTACAGATGGATCTGCATTTAGGCATATAGAAGAAAAGTGGTTAGAGTTTAAAAGAGAACCTTGTAATCTTAGGCTTTCATTAGTAGCTGACGGTGTCAATCCATTTTGAGAGGCCAAATCTACTTACTCGGTGTGGCCCGTTTTTGTTATCGACAATAACATTCATCCATGGAAGTCAATAAAGAGGGAGCACATAATGTTGACAATGATTGTTCCAGTTATTAATTTGTTTATAATAATTTTTTTAGCACAGTAAAATATTATTTGTTTCATAATTATTTCCTATATTTTTTTGTTAATTTACTCATATATGTTCAATTATGCCTTATAATTATGTCTTATAATTTTTTTTATTTGCTCATATATGTAGTAACTATGTATTGTATGTTCAATCAATTAGGCAAGTACTGGGTCAAATATATGAATGTATATATCGAGCCTCTTATCAATGAGTTAGTGGAGTTATGGAACAATGTCACTATGTATGATATCTCTAGACCAGTAGTTGCACAAAGGGAATTTGAATTCCATGCAATGCTTGTATGGAAAATTCATGATGCCCCAAGGCTAACACATTTATGTGGTATGCTATAATGTTACCTTGCACTTTAATAATGTTTAATTTTATGAAGTTCAATTCGAGTAAGTTTTTTAAATAGTTCTACCTTCATCGTACATACTTAAAATAATTGATAAAAAATTTATTCCATATCTTGCAGGTCTTCAAACAAAGATAAATTTGCTTGTCCAGTTTGTGGTCCTAAGATTAAACCTTGTTGTTCAAGAAACTTAGGAAAGGAGGTGTTTGATAAGTATAGGCACTTCCTTTCTATGAACAATAGGTACCGAAGTACCGAAAAACATATTTTCAATGGGAAAGAAGAGACTGGAGTAAGACCATAGAGAATGACACCTTGTGCATGGAAGTTGCAATATAATAATGCCTCTCAAGGTATGGATTGAATTGTCTATGTAGCAATATACATTATATGTTTGGATTATTTTAGCTTTTTATGGGATTTTCTTCACTGTACTAATTGATAGGGTATCTTGTTTTTATAATATCTTTATCTATGATTCACGTTGTAGGTCATGAAGGCATTAATAATAGGGCACTTCCACAAGGAATGAAAAGTAATCCTGAGCAATTCAATAGACTCCCCTACTATGAGCACCTAAAAATTGTTCATTTGTTTGATACAATGCACATCGAGAAGGATTTAATAGAGACCTTATGGTGAGTCTTAAATGGAAGGAGAGATGGAACAAAAAATTGTCAATATTTGTGATGACATTAAGGAGGTCAATCATGCATTTCAAAGTGTGACTCACTCAAATAGTGATGGAGACGGTCAAAATATAAGCACCCTTCCATGGTTATTGACAAAGCAACAAAGCAAGCATGCTAAAGATGTTATTGAAAAAATTAAATCTCCAACTAGATTTTCTTCAAACATAAAGAATATCCTAGCAAAGAAAGGTGAATAAGGTGGGGTAAAAACTCATGATTGGAATACATTCATTAAAAGCTGGATTATAATTGATTGATTATGAAAAATTTACGTACTAAAAAATGATAATATTTTATTGTCATCGATGAGCTAATGATTTTTGTTGACTAATTTGAACACTAGGGTGAATGCCTGCGCCCTAGATGCGCCCGCACAAAGGCGGAGCACCTAGGTGCCCCTAGGGGCGTCGCGAGCTATGCACGACAAGACATCCCTGTAACCACCTCCTCCCGCATTTACCCACTTTCATCAGTTTGCTTTGGTTAAACATGAGATGAGGGTCACTACGATAAGACTGGACCTCCTATATGAACTTAAGGAAATGGAGTCGATAACTTAAGACCTTACTAACTTCCTTGAGGTGTTATAGGACCTCTTGGAGCTACCCAACCCCTCTAGGTGTCCAACCCCTGAGCTAACTCTCTTTTTCATTAACTTGGACTCTCATTCACTCCATTGACAAGGCCTCCAAGTGACTATAAGCCTCTAGTTTCTCCTTTAGGCATGCTTCCTAATGACTATGGACTTTTCCAGTCAGTTCTGTGCCAACGACCTCAAATTTTGAGCCACTTTTTTAGGGCTAGGACTCAAGCCTCTGCTTAGAACTCAATGAAACTTCCAAAAATGATGAATAACATAGAAACAAATATTCTAAACCAAAAAATTGAACAAGGACTTAAATTGACCCCTCCCAACCAGGAAAAGCAGTCCGTTAAACACATGGTAAACATGAAACCTACAAGTCATGAATGCATATTTGAACATAGGGATTATCTAAGATTTAACAAGAAGGATCAATTCTTTCTCTAAATAGTTTCCATAATGAAAATTAGGCCATGCATTAATTAACCAAACATTCATTACTTAAAATGTGATAAGATCCATACTTAAATCTGTCATATAACCACGCTTATAACCAACATATAACCAGATAGATAACATTGATGGAACAACCGTTAAAGCCACATAATAAAAAATATAATTACTCATAAAGGACTGGAGAAACTTAGCTCTTATTAACCATATGAAAAATCCAACCAAGTCAGGGACTTCGACGTACCACCTAACCATAGATTGGGCTAAACTAAAACTTTCTTTCAACCAATCACCCCCATGCCATATTCCAAGCATGAATTTAGGATCTCATGGGATAAACCAATCCATAAAAAACCAAGGGAATCTAGAGGTTAAACCACCTCCACCCTCGCCATACCGTGATATCACCTAAACCAGTGTTGAGATCACAAAACCAAACCGAGCTTGGATGCATCAGAATTCCTTCACCATCCCTTGAGTAATTTTCCTATCTCCATCCACCAGTTGAGGGATTCCCGAAGAAACACATCTCCACTCCCAACCCGTGGTATTTTCCTAAGACTACCTTACTCAGATCCAAAACCTTTCGGGAATCCAAAGCTCAACCGAGAAAGAATCCCATCACACCATGGCTACCTGGAAAGGGCAAGCCAAGGCTAAAAACACTATCAAAACTTGGAAAACCCCATTATAATGACATCAAATGAAAAAATACACACATGCACATACCATGCATGCTAGAACCAATTAGGAAATCACACATGCAACCTGTTACCTGTAAGTATTCCATTTGAAGCTGCTTGACCCATCTTTTCTTTGCTTTATCATTGGTTTCCTTTACTTTCCTTGTCCTTCCTTTGGTTACTTGCTTTCCTTCTCCTCTCTGAAACCAATTCCAAAACTCAACTGACAAAAGGCCCCAAACTAATGCTTTAATTCCCTTTTATTATTGATGCCACTAATTTCTTCATTTTCCTTCAATTTCCTCCTCACATGTAAACTGTGACCTTTCACCTCCCTTTTCTCTTATTTTCCTTTATTTTCACAAATAAAATGCCAAAATTTTTACTTTTCAAATCCTTTCCCATTGCCTTTTCCAATTTCCCCTTAGCCATAATACACAACAAGTGATGCCCACTAGGATACTTTTCCCATCATTCAACTTGGAATAAGTTTCCTTGGTGTTCTATGACACCTACAACCAGTAAAACCACTGAAAACCAAAACATAATCTGCATGGAGCTTTATAACCCAGCTCGTTGCAATATTTATAGTGAACAACCTACTAAAAAGAAAACCATCATGACAACATGACAACCTAACAACCATACTGCTTATTGGAGCTTTATAACATAACTCGTTGCGATGTTTATAATAGCAACCATACATAAATATGTACAAATACTAAAAACTCATTCACCTCCACCAACACACAATGAAGAATACATAGGACGCATCTGATCAACCATCTCCCATGTAGCTTCATTGGGTCCAGAGTGCTTCTGTTGCACTTTAATATGCTCGATTGCTCTATTCCAGAGCATGAGCTATTTGCTGTAATATGCATTGAGGTTCTGACTGGAATTCTTCTTCTGGTTCCACCTGTAATACAAACCAATCAATAACATGACCAACATATTTGACATATCTTTTAAGCAATGAAACATGGAAAACATCATGGAATTTCACTATCAGAGGTAGTGCAAGTCTTTAGGCCATTGGTCCAATCCTCTCAAGGATCTCGAAAGCCCCACAATACTGTGGTGCCAACTTGGAACATGATCCAATCCTCAAGGAGCTCTTCCACAGATTGATGCGCAAATACACATGCTCCCCAAGATGAAACTCTTTAAATTCCCTAAGCTAGTTTACATAACTCTTTTATTGGTCTCGTTTTTCCTTTACATTCTTATTTATGCCCTGCATTTCCTGTTCCATTTCTGCCAACATATCTGGTCCAATAATTACCCTGTTCACTGGATCACTCCCGTTGATGGGAGTATTAAAAATCCGCCCATATAGTGCCTCAAACAGAATCATCCTTAGTTACTCCTGATAACCATTGTTGTAAAAAAAACTCAACCAATGGAAGGTAGTCCTCCCATCTCCTCTGCTAGTGCATGACGTACATCCTCAACATATCCTCCAAAATCCTTTTGACCCTCTCTTTCTGTCCATATGTATGTGGATGATAAGTTGTACAAAAGGAAAAATATATCCCAAAACCTGCAAACAATTCCCTCCAAAACTTGAAGTGAACGTAGCATCCCTCTAATTACACAATCTTCCTTGGAAAACCATGAAATACATGATCTCCCTATGAAGACCCACACCACCTCACTAGCTTAATAAGTAGTCTTCGCTTGAATGAAGTGACCTACCTTGCTCAACCTATCAACCACAACCATGATAGAATCATGGTGCCTTGATGTCCTCGAAAGACCTGTAATGAAATCCATGGAAATGACCTCCCATTTCCATTTTTGAATTAGAATAGCCTGAAGCAACCCACCTGGATGCTTACACTCTACTTTCACCTGTTGACACTATAAACATCTAGCCAAAAACTCTACCACTTCTTCAGATTCGACCAATAGTAGAACTTCTTCACTATTGTCAACATCTTCTAATATCTTAGGTGACCTGAATATGGCTTGACATGAAACCCCCTCAAGATAATCTTCTTGAGCCCACTATCATTTGACACATAGATCATGTCTTTGAATCTCATAAAACCATATTTCGTGAGATGATAGTCAACATCCTAATCACATGTACCTTTTTGTAACATGTACCTAAGCTCCTTGTACTTGTTATCTTATTGTCCTTCCTATAAGATCTGATACTGTAAATCTATCCCATATGATCTCACAACTGCAACGTGGTTCATGTGCACTCTTCTATTGAGAGTATTTGCAACCTTGTTCTCCATACCCTTAATGTATTTGATCTCAAAGTCAAACTCACTAATCGTGGCCAACCAACTAGATTTCCTGGCATTCAGATTCAACTGGCCAAATAGATATCTCAACCTAGTGTGATAAACCTCTCGCCAACAAGATAATTCCTCCTAATCTTCAAGGCATGAATAATAACTTCCAACTCAAGATCAATAACATAGTTATGCGCGTGCTCATTTATTTACTTGGACTCGTAACACACCACATGTCCCTCCTGCATCAAGACTCCACCAAGTCATCTTTTGCAAGAATATGTATGCACCACAAACTCTTTATCCGAATTTACAATCTGAAGAACTGGAGCATTTGTCAACAACTGCTTCAATTGTTCAAAATTGGTTGCACATTCCTCTGTCCATTCAAATTTCTTACCTTTCCTCTGCAATGATGTAATAGGATATGAAATGAGTGATAAGTTCTCGATGAACCTCCTATAATAACCTGCTAACCCCATGAATGATCTAGCCCCATTGACATTCTTAGGAGTTTCCCACTCCATGATAGCTCTAATTTTTTTTGGATCCATTGCTATGCCTTCCTTGGAAAAAACATGTCCCAAGTAATGTACCTCTATCTGAAAGTAAGGAAAATCTTAGGGGCTAATATTCACAAATGGGCTAATTGTCCATGATTTTTGGGAAAAAAAGATTCATTAATTTCCATTTTTCTAAAATTGATTCACCCAAATTTTATTGTACAAAAATATTTTACCTTTGAAATCGCCAACATTTTATAGAGACTATGTTGGTACCATTCTAAGACCCTTTTTCCCTCCCAAAACATGACCATTTCCTACCTTTTTCTCATCATCCATTCCTCAAATGCCTTGGAAATTAATTAATTTAATAGTTTATAGTTGTTGAAATGCATATTAATTGATTTAGGGGTTTTGTGTTGACAAATTAGGATTTTAGGCCTAAATCACTACAGGAAGTCTCAACAACCTGTAAATGGCTTATTATGTGACATGTGGCATGGCAGCTAGGTAGGAGCGAAAGGCATGGACGAAAAGAGGAATGTCCAAGCATGGACAAACACCTATCCCGCATTGGAAACATTCCTCCTATATGCACGGTCAACGCTTAGTCAACTCTGGCATGTTGGCACAAAGGCAGCAACAGCATTCAGTTTTTGTCCATTTGATTTTAAGTTGTTTCCTATTTTGATTTTGATTTTATGCATAAGTCAATTAGGAACATCTTGCGTTTTTTACCAAAAGCAGCAACAGCCGCTATGGATAAACATCCATTTTTCAAGGGATGTAACGCATGTAATTAAAAGACCAGACCGGGACCTATGTTCGTTTACACATACACACTATCGTTTGATATTACAGTTACGTTTTGATATTGCTACTCCTGAACAGAACCTTTGGTTTTTTTAATCTAATATAGCATACTTCGTTTTAATACTGTGATCGTGGTGTGATTATCTCAGTGTGCCAGAGACGCGGACGGGCCCTGCGTGTGTGGTATACCGACATACATTTCGTTTATGTTTGCATTATATTCACATTGTAGTTTTAATTTCGTTTACAGTGAATTCATTTGAATGAAACTTGAATGCGATTTATATATATATATATATTCAGAGATTTGATTGCAGTGATGAATGCGTTAATTAGATGTCTGTACATGTGTTGAATAACCCTCTCCTGGATTGTGAATTGCATCCCGTAAAGGATTCGATCTCGGGGTTGTGTATAAAACACTGATATGGATAATGGTTATGAATTTTCCTTTGCATGCCTTCATTAAATATTCATGATTGCTGAATGATATTGAACAGGGGTTGCATGTTGGTGTCTCTGTAAGGGGACCGAGCCTTTCAAGATAGTCATATACAACATGATATGAATTGCATTTCAATTGTTAATAGCATATGATTTAATGCTTAGTTAAGACTGTGATTGCTAGTTTAACAATAGATTTAATCCCAGCACTGTACTTAGGAGTCATAGGTTTAGAGTAGATCCTTTATGCTTATATATTTTAGGCACACGCCTCTTAGTAAACGCACCCTGGTTGACAATTAATTTAGACCGATCTAGCACCCCTAGATAGGACACTACACTATCTAAACTTATATGCCCCAATCGTTTGTTCCATAACCAACTTTCATCTGTTTGACTCAAGTAACATTTATCTTCGTGGATTTTTCTCAGGATGTAAACATTATCTGGTGTTCTTACTCCTTTAGCCACAAGTTTTCCTAAGGATGAGTTTCTTATTTCACAATCTTTGGTGCTAAAGACAACTTTATGTCCTTGGTCGTAAATTTGGCTAACACTCAAGAGATTGTGTTTGAGTGTTTCTACCAACAAATCATTTTGAGCCTTTCCTTTTCCATTTACAAGGGCAATGGTCCCTTTTCCAGTGATTTTAGCAGATCCAATTCCAAAGGATACACTTCCATCCTTACTGTTCAATGATACAAATTTCTTTTTGTCACCTATCATATGTCTTGAGCACCCGTTGTCCACAAACCAATGGTTCTCATCACTATGGGCACATGGAGCTAGGCCACATTTATTTGTGTTGAGATTGTCCCTTCTTGCTTCTCTACTTTTGAGTGGACAATTTTGTTCGTTATGTCCATAATCATTACATAATGAGCAAATTGGATCAAACTTGGTCAAAGGATAAAAGAAGTTACAAGTCTTGATTTCTCCTTATTGTTTGAGACCACATGGTTTATTTGTTTGATCCTTCAATCTTGGTGTTTCATTCTTACGAGCCATGCAATGCTTAGCTTGATGACCAAATTTTTTACAATAATAACAATTCCCAAAATAGATAGTTTGGTACCTATTGTAATAGCCATGACTTAAATTAACGTTATTCCATGGAGTTACTTTTTTCATTCTTTTGATTTGAGATGGGCCTTTGATGAGATGACTCTTCTTCTTTTGGATTGCTAGAAATTATGTTGGCATAGCTTCTTGAATTATCCTTAGTACTTGATGATTCTCCTTTAAAACCAATCCCGAATTTGTCATATTGAGGTAGAATATTGTCAAGTGTTTGAGAGCTTTTCCAACTCTTTTTGACTTGCTCCAATTCCTTCCTTAGAGATACTATTTCAGCTTCACGATTTTCACAAATTTCTTCCTTTTCTTTTAGCTTATTTTTCAAGAGGTCTTCCCTTTTGTTTGCTTCCTCCTTTTCTACCTTAAGAGAAATGATCTTATTTCATAATTTCTCATTTTCTTCAATGGCACTCATTAACAATTCATCTACGTTTCCTTCTAGTCCTTAATCATGATCATTTGTGAATGCCATGAACAATACTTCTTGGCTTCCAACATAGTCATTTTCTTCATCTGATTCATCATTACCGAGTCCTTTGTGATGAGGGAAATTTTTAGTTGATTTATTCTTGACGATTACAAATTCATCTTCACTAGACTCATCTTGCTTAGAGAAGAAATTCTTCTCATTAAACCCTTTCTTTTTGTATACCATCTTTTTAGAATCTTCCTCATCATCACTATCATGTTTACGAGGACATTTTGCAACATAATGACCTATTCTTCCACAATTGAAACAAATAAGAGGGTACTTACCTTTTAGCTTGGATCCCTTCTTGAGTCTTCATACAAATTGTGCTAATTTGGTTTCAGCATCGAAGTCATCACTACTGGTATTCCATCCTTTCCTTCCTCTTGTTGATTTTTAGGCTTTGAATGCTACTTCTTTGGAATTTTGGATTCCTCTCCTCATTTCATAGGCAATGAGAATTCCATTAAGTTCATCCATCTTGAGGGTGTCTAGATCCTTCATTTCTTCTATAACGCTGACTTTGGAGTCAAATTTGTCAACAAGAGATCTCAAAATTTTTGGAGCAACTATACTTTCTTCAACTTTTTCTCCTAACCCTTTAATGGAGTTGACAACTTCAATCACACGGAGAAGGTATGATGCAATATATTCTTCGTCATCCATTTTAAGACTTTTTAATTGTCTTCTATGGGTTTGAAGCTTTGCATTTTTAAATTTAGAATCCCCGTCATATAAGGAAATCAACTTTTCCCATACTTCTTTGGCCGAGTCACAATTCAGGACTTTTGTAAATTTAGACTTAGTGATTCCACTAGTGATGGAATTTAAAGCTTTGGCATTTGCAATGTAAGCTTTCCTTTTGTCTTGATCAATTGGAAGAGTGGAAGGAGAAGTGTACCCATTTAAAACAAAATGCCAAACTTCAGGTCCAAGGGACATTAAGTAGTAGGACATTATTTTCTTCCAAAAACCAAAATTTGTGCCATCGAACAAAGGGCGCCTTCCTTACAATTCTTAATTTTTCATTGTGACTAAGAATCCTTCTTCCAACTGTTAGGCTGATTATGAAGAAGTTGGCTCTAATACCAATTGTTGGAAATACTGAGAGGGGGGCGAATCAATATTTCTTTTCAATTGTTATTATATCCAATTAGATTCTACACAATTAAAATCAGAGAAATGAAATATCTTATTATAGAAACAAGAAGGAAAAAAATCATTTTATCAAATGAAAGAGTACAATAAGATGTGAGGGTTCCAACCCTTCAATAATTTAGCCACCAACCTATTTCCAAGCACCAACTTGGACTTCATGAGGCTTCGACTTCTAGGGCTTCGACCCTATTTTCTCCAAGGCACCAACCTTGTGTTTATGGGAACCTACGCAAAGGACACCAATCCTTCCTTGTTGCTTCAAGTGATACCAATAAGATGCTCCTCCAATTGAGGTATGTTACTCCAAGGTCCTTTGCTGGAATCTTCACCGTTCAATTCTGCACATGTTCAATTAGCTCCAAAAACTGTGCTTGACTGTCCAATATAAGTCTCCACAGATCTGAGTGATTGTTGGTGGTCCAAGCTTCAACAATCACAATTCCAAATTGCTATAGGTGGTCCGAGCTTTATCGTTCCAAAGTGTTGTAGGTGATCCAAGCTTCTCCAATCATAGTTCCAAAGTGCTTTAGGTGATCCAAGCTTCACTAAACCCAAATCCAAATCGCTAACTGTTCCAAAAAGAAATCCAAGCCTTGATTTGATGTAACTGTGATGAAGTCCAAAGTAAGGATTATACCCAACAGGTCTAAGACTAGTCCGAGGCTTCCACAAGATAGCTGTCTAAGATCTCCACAATACTTATAACAATCCAAGCCACTTCAGGTGATAATGCTTTGTAGTCCGAGCTCCAAGTGTTAAGTCTGAGTCTCCCAACTGTCACTGCTTACAAGACCGAGCTATCATAGGTATCTCTACAGATGGCTGCCTCCAATCCGAGTGCCTGTTTTCACTATTCTGAGCTCCACAACATAGGTTCGAGGAATATATATTGAGCCCTCAACAATTTGAGTTTTAACAAGTCACAGGTTTGCTGGAGCTTCCGAAGTTTGCTTCTTGAGAACTTAAATGATAACCCAATCACAAAAGTATGCCCAAACAATAAACTTTTTTTTTTCGGCCTCCTTGGTTCACGATATGTGAACACTTATCACCTTTTTGTCTTCCTGTGATGATTTTCACTGAAATGAATGAATGCAAATTGAATCTTAGACTATGTACTAATAGTCTTTTCATAAGGAGGAATGAAGAGACATGTCCCCTCAAGTAGGCTGACATGAGTAAGTAGTTTAGGTCGGCTTAATGTATAGAATAACATTCTTTTATTAGAAAATTTATATCTCTCAGATTACTTAGAGTTTTAGGCTAAATAATAGCTCATTAGAAAACTAAAATTATGCTCTAAAGAATGGTGTAGGTTTCATGGCGAGTTGCAACCTTTAAGGAGATGAAAGAATATTTTTAATGTGACCAATGCAGAATTAGACTTCCTCTTATTGATCTTCTTCATTATAGGCTCACGATGTTATCGATGTCATCATGTCATATGCAACATTTTAATCATGTAGTCTTCCATCCTCATCTAGTCCTTCACCAACAATGATCTTCTTCATCATCCATTAAGATCACTGGAGGTAAGACATGTCATCTAGTACCCTAGAGAATTTTCCATTTCGACCACTACCATATTGACATCAATGACAACCTAGATTAGGTATATTCCATGAATTTATATCTTGGTGTCGCTTTAGGTATATTCCTAGTCAGAGGGAAGTTGTGGCCTAGAATGGAGACATTTTGTTCACCATAACCCCTAAGTCAATCAACCAAATACTGAAAATCCAAAATAATGACTCACTAAGCCCATTTTCAGTAGATTCCCTCATGAAACTCTACAAGAAACTTACCTTCCCACAGAGAGCTATTTTTTTTGAAATTTTCCTACCAGAAGATGTTTAGTCACCAAAAAAGAATCCATAATACCCATCTTCTGTGTTTCCATACATGACTAAGAAAATTATTTCATTAATATCATGTCTTTTAGGCTATCAATCTGATCAGTGGGTTAATGAGCCTATCTTAGGTTTTCTATCAGTTTTTTCCACAGGAGAGAAACCTTCTGTCATTTTTAGCTATAGCTAGTTTCTAACAGACACAATTCATGAGAAATTTCTGAAATTCTTAATAGAGAGAGTGTTTAACTATGCATATGTATTATTTTATCTATTTTTATTTCATCAGGCCGAGAGATTCCAAATTTCATTGCAAAAATTAGATGAGCAAGGTAATGGTCAATCAATAATTCATTGGACTTCCTTGATGAGGAAGCATTCAAATGAGTTTACCTTTAGTGACTTTGTAGATTAGTTTCTATAAACAATTTCTTACTTGCTGAATAGTGATGTGGAGCCTAGAATAGGTCCAGAAATACAGAGAATTCTGCATCTCAGTGAGCAGATTAAGACAAGATATTGGTACTTGTACCAAAACTATACCAAGATTAGAGTTTATGGGTGTGAATTGCCACCATACAGGTTGCAAAAATTTGTTCCCATGAGGATCTTCTCATTAGAATACATAAGACAGATGATGAATATGATCTCCATTTTTTTGTAGCAAAGAAGAAGCCTCAGTTTAAGATCAAGACACAAGTTGAATCATTTATATGTAACACCAGGGCAGTAGGTAAGGAGGAAAATTTTCTTCTTAAGGAAATGAATTTCAAGTCGAGTTTCACCTGGTCATATGAACCCTTTGGTATTATTTCCAAACTGAGAGTGGAGGAAAAAACCAATCCATATACTCACACTCCTAGACCAAGGATAGATAAATTTATGAATCGAAATTAGTGGGAGGAGAATACTCTATAGTAGGTAGAAGAGTAGGTGATATCCACAACTACCTCACAAACTCCAGTACCTCAAGAGAAACAGGACAAGAGGCCAAGGGGGGATGTTTCCCCTTCAATGACAAAGATTGGAGTCAAAGAGTTTTAGATATATAAGAAGAAACATAAGACTAATCCTATACCAATTTTTCTATAGGAAGATAATGATCAATCCACCATAGTCCTAACATGCCCTCATGATTCTACAAGGAAATAAGATATCCTCACAGGATCTCCTTCTTCCTCAGCTTCCCAAGGTCCCCTGGCTACAACTCAAACAACAGAGTTGGTTCAGGACCAAGCTGAACCAAACACCCTTGCCAAATTCAAGAAAATTAAGAAGAAAAATGAACTGCTCAAAGCCACCACATACACCCAATTTTGGAAGCAAACAACCTCTTCACAACACATACTTCTTTCATACTTTGACATAGAAAAGGGGAAAATGCAAATTTCATTCCTTCAAGTGTAGGTCCCATTTCCAAAAAATCCAATTGATTACAAGAATTCTATATTTTCCTTTGATTCCCAACAGATTCACCCCATTGAACAAATGGACATGCATAAACAAACTGGTGAAATTCTATACTCCACTTTTACCAATATTTCCATGACAACATCCAAATTGTAGGCCTCAGTCAGCAACATACAATCTCAGTTTAAACTTGAAAATATCTCATCTCTGGCTAAAGATACAAAGATAAAATCATTAGAAGACCTTGTAATCGAACTGGGCTATGATCCCAACAATGTGAAAGTAGCAGAAGAGATTGTTAAAAGGAAGAATGCTGATATTGCAACACTGAAGAAGCAGCTAAAGCTTCCCTCTACAAAAGAAACCCATAAAAACTAAGGAATTTGGGGAGCTTGAGAAAGAAAAAGAGGACATGTTCAAAATTATAATCGAACAAAATGATCAGATTAAGCACATGAAGGTTGAGATGGAAAGACTACTGAAGGAAAATGAGCAATCTTCATAACTATCAATAGTTCCACTGACAACAATCCCTATTTCAGTTGCAACCACAACATGAGCATCTACATCGACAACAACAGAAGCACAAACCACAGATTCCTCAAATGAGCTAGTTAAAGATATGGAAGATCTGTCCATCAGAGGGCAGGAAATTGAAAAATTAAAGGCCTAACTTAAAACTTTACAAGAGAAGAAATTGAACACATATAATTCATATATAGAAGAGCTGCATAAATCTCACAAGATAACCCAAAAGATTCAACAACTGGAAAATGAGTATGTAATGGCTCAAACACCAGCATAAGCCAAAGAAATTATATGGATTGAAATCAATGAGGCCATTACAGAAATCTGACCTGCAATTGAAATAATCTTTGAATGGGAGGACTTAATACAAAGATCAAAGGGGCTAATTGAAGAAGTTAGAAACAACTTGGGATAGAGGCCAATGGAAGCTAATACTTTAATTAAAATTTTGAATTCAAACAGCAAGGATGAGTTAGCAGAATTTGAAATTGCAGATGGGACAGAGACTATTTTGGAAGTCAGGAGAGTCCTTACTAAAAGGAATTTGCTAGTACAGTTGAAAAACAAGTGCCAACATTTGGAGACCAGCATCCATAAGTTCCATAATAAATTCAATATATTACATTTAAAGGGACTACTAGGACTAAAGGGGATTGGAGACAAGTTAGTGCCACTAACAGATTACCAGCAGAAATTGTACTCAATAGCCTGGGACAAATCAAAGTTTTCTACTATCAAAGGCACAATCACAGGAAAAGCTTTCATGGAGGTTTTATAATTCGATATTCTTACAGAATGTTGGGTGCTAAGTTGTTCCTAAGGAATAATCTCAGTCCTTTATCATTAATTCATCAACCTAGAGTTCGTCTTTCTATTACGCGGCTGTCGGCAAAATTTATGCAGGGATAGTGCTTTAAATTACAGGGGTGTATGCAAAACCATCATAAATCAGAAACTATGAAAATACACTTTTAAAAAGAGAATTCAATCTAACGAACCACTCTGCAAGAATCATAGAACTGCTTAACTAATTCAAGAGCAAACACTAAATTCTGTTAAACCAATTATCCGAATATAACACAAAACTTCAGTATGAATAACACTTTCCGAAAGAATCTATACTCAATCACTAATTACCCAAATTCATTGATAATAAGATGAAGAAATGGAAATTCACTCTATGTAAAGGAATTCTAAAATAATCTCACAAATCAGATCTTAATAATTCATAACAAATCTATTGCAGGAAATGTAAATCTTCACACAACTAAATGACAAGCTTCAAGGATTCACACAACGGAAATCGTAAATCTCAGGATCTATGCAATGAAATTACAAATTAAAGACTTTTATTATGAAACAACAATTGTGCATATGAAGGGAAATGAAAGGTAATAATACACGAGAAGACAACAATATTTCCAGTGATTGGGCCCAAGGTCTCTGGAGATAACTGCCTTAAAAGGAACTCAGTATAAAGATTGAAGTAAAATCATTCAAACTTCCATTAACATCAAAGTCAAGTACAAAAACGGTCTGTAAATCTTCAAAACAGTTCTGCCGTTCACTTTTACAGTTCACCAAGAATAATAAGAAAATCACCATTTTTCATTCTTTCTTACTACAATTTAATATATATTACAACACATTCTAACATTGGAATGATAAAGCTATCATCTTGAGAATTAGAAGATTCTCAAGATTTCTTATTTTAAATTACAAAATCGGATCATATCTTTCATGTAAATGTTTTGATGCGAGTAAATACAAATCTTGGACCGACATGCCAAGATTAACACAATAGTTCTTAAGACTCGATATTTCTTCATCTTCTTTAAGGGAACAACAATTATCCATTAGATTTCATGTTCATAAAATAACATAGATTTAGAGCTAAAAGATATCTAAAATATTCATCTTAACTTATCAATAAGACAAATTACGAGAATATTATTAACTGCGTTTTTGAAATCTCTATCTATCAAATTATTGTGAACTAGACTTAAAAAGCTTGCAAAATAAATATTAAACTAGAGAAATAAAGGGAAAGAAACATACCAATTTCATAACCCAACATTGCCCCCCCAACTTACCTTTTTGCATGTCCTCATGCAATAAGATGATTTACATGTAGAAGTGTTAAAGAGTAAGCTGGATAGGATCTTTTACCATAATATCAAAACCCATTTCTCTTTTGAATTTCTTTGAAAGCTGTAATTTTGTCTTTCTTAGTGAGCTCATATTCAAGCTTATAAATATCTAGAGGGTACTAGATGATAGGGCATACATATCTACAACCAATCCAGTTAGGTCCTTTAGACAGGACCAAACAAACATATTACCTCACCTTGTTATTTGCTTCTTGAAAGTTTTGGTAATTGAATGACTCTCTGTTTTTCACTTCAGTGGAGGACATATGCCATCTTTGATTAGTGGCATGAAGAGCTTCTTCCTTGATCTCTTTGAAAAATTCTAAACCAGTCTAAAGAACATCGTTATGTACATGAGAAAGGGTAGAAATGATACCTGACTGTTCCATAAATTTCTTGTGTTTAATAAGAGTACACAAGGGACTTTTTGGTTCTCCTCCGACCCAAAGGTCGATGCCATTTTCCATTTTTATATATACATAATGAGCTTTGGACCACTTGACTTGATTCCTAGCAAAATAACGGAAGGCTTGGAATTGCACATCTCTAATAAAATGGTTAGGATTTTCATCCCTTTGCTCCTCCAAGAAAAATTATGCATATATAGCTCACACATGAAATATTTGACATTATCATCTTGTTGTTGAAAAGCTTTAATGAAATCATAAATAATAGTGAATTCAGTAGATTGTCCTGACCGGACAACTTTGATATTGAGTAACAAGTATCGTTCCAATAAGAACATAGCATAGTTCTTTACCGGACATCTACAAGAAAAAGCATGAGAGTAAATGGAACAAACCTCTTTGATTTGTTCTAGGGATTTCTGAAGTTGACCTTGTACTAATTCTGCCTTTTTCTTTACCGCTCTGAGCTTAGCATATGTCTCATCTTTAGGAATGGAAAATTCTTTGTATTTCTGCATTAATCCCTGGTGCTCTTTTGAAGGGACTACTTCACCTCGATGCTGATTTAGAGTCTGTTGCTATTCCTACAGTCTTCTATTCAATACTTGAATAGTGGTGTCCATAATTAATGGGGTATATGGAGGTACATGCTTTGTCTGAGTGGCCCTATTGATAAGAATTAACAATTCCGTTTGGATTTCCACTTCATTTGTAATGATATTAGGGCCCAAATTAGTCTAGGTTTCTACAAAAATAGTGGGTGTCCCTTTTGTTTGGGTTTCACTGGAATTAAAATAGCTTCTAGTTCGGACTTTAGCTGTTCGAACTGCCCCATTTTTCATATGATGCCTTATATTATTTTTTATCCAACTTTCAAGTTGTTTTACCCTCCTTCGTAACCTATGGTTTTCTTGCTTGAGTAGCCTTATTTCATGATTGGTCTTTTCTTTCATTTTTTCAATTGGCTTTCAATTTGTCTAGTCGAGGTGGAAGGAATATCAACATCAATATCAGGTTCCTTATTTACAATTTCCTTGACTTCAGGAGGAACGACATGGTCTACAAGGCTCTTATCAGATTCAAATGTATTAGTAAAATTGTCACACGGCTCAGATGGTGATGAAATTGCTTCTTCCGAAGGTGAACCTGGTTCCATAACAATGTCAATTGATTCTCTTGAATGTTCCTGCAAAGGAGGATTCCTGGGGTCCTTTGAGGACTGCAGTATCTCTATAGCATTGGAATTGAGAGGAGAGGCTGAGCCGTCAGGTGTTGTGGTTTGCGCATATGGGAATTCTGAACAACCCTTGTCTCCCTCATTATTGAAAAATGTTCCTATGTCCTCTAATACTTGAGCTACTTCTTGTTCCCAAATTTTTGGGGTGAATTGGCCTGGTGCTTCCCTTGGTGTTCAGGAGACTCTTGAAGTTCAGCGCCTGGTAGCCGTACGCTAGGTTCTGAGGGGTTTCTCATTTTGGCCAATCTAACTGATCTTATTCTTTCAACAGGTAAGGATACCAAGAAGGATGCTATCCTTTTTTCAGCTCTAGTCAATGTTTGCAAACCTGATGTCTGTGTTTGTTCTCGCATGACCCTCTTTGTTCCTAATTGGTTAGGTTCTATAGCAAGTGTCTCAGTTTGGGATGTCAAATCACCATTTTCAAAAAAAAATTCCCAAGTTATATGTGCTTGGTTTAGTTCTCTATTGACTATTAACTTAATAAGACATTGATGGCTAACTACGACATCTGGTTCCTTATCTTTGCCAATTCTTCCGGCTATTTCATGTAGTAGAGAATTAAAAGAGAAAGGAAAATTTATAGTTACATTCTGTCTTAGTGCAACCAACAAATTCAAATGTTGTGGCCTTACCATGTCATACCAAACATCACACGTAATGTATCTTTGTACTATCTCTGCTAGCTCCTGCCAAGGTTTTGAAAAGGACGTCGGGTGATAGCCTTTGTCTTTCCAAACTAATTCTTCACCAGGGTATATGAACATTGCCATTGCACCATGAAGCCCCATATGCTTATCTAACCACTTTTCTCCCTCAGTGGAGAGGCCCGTGACTTCCGCTAGTATTGTTTCATTAATTGGTATATGTCTACCCCTAACTATTGCTATTCCATTGTACAGGTTCTGTAAGAATTCCAGGGCGACTGCTTCATTGGATCCATATAGCCGAGAGAATTACTCAGTCCATCCTACCTGCTCCAAGACTCTTCATGCCTACTCAAAAACATTGAGTTGAGTTGGCTCACTGTGAATTTATCTGCCACCCATGCTTGTTGTTTCTCAGGAGAAATGATCAGAAGTTGTATACAAAGTCTAAGCCAACAATTTGCAGAAAAAATGACAATATGCAACTTTGTAATTCTCGATGTAACATATGCACACAATCGTTATAATGATTAGTCATCCTAATTAAGCATGCCAACGTCATTCCATCATGTGAATATTTAGTTCCCCCTACTGATAATAAAGTTCGACCGCGACCATTGATGATTTGACAAATCGATGTCCTAGTCGTGCATTTATTGGATGTAATGCGAAATGGACCAATCAAGTGGGTGAATGCGACAAAGTATTAAGATACATTTAATGGCAGGATAGGGTGACACATGCGTATATTTGCTACATTAAAAGTATAAAGATTATGGGTAAATGACAATAAGTGCCAAAAGTCATTTGCTAAAGAGACTATAATAAATTAAAAAAAGTCACTTTATAATAATATATGCACTGCCGATATGCTAGGGATAAAGTTTTGCTCATAGCGATCTTAAATTACCACCAGAGTTATGGTGAGAGATTTCCAAGTTGGATTTGGTGATTCCTTTATTATTAATGAAGTAGGGAAGCCAAGTTCAGAAAGTTTTGATATGGCGATTTTACTTAGACTTCAATACCATAGGCAGAGCCTCTGCTGCCAGCATGCGTCCATAGCCTCAACATGGTTTCCTTTTAATACTTTTGGATATTCCAGTCTCCCATTTACTAAAATTCATGATTTTTTGTTTTATATAAAGACCATTGCTATGATGTGGTGACCATGTAGTAACAATGCCATTCACCAGATATTTAACACAGTGAACAAGCCTACTCATGATGAGACCTCTTGTCCTCTAACAAAAATGTCAGTGACCATGATCTGAAATGGGGGTTTGAAAACTTGTTATGCTTACAAGAACCTCCCACTCAATTAAACAAATAAATGATATAGCTTATATATGACATTTGCGGAATTAAATACTTGAAACAAGTGTGTGTTTTCTTTTAACTTTTTAAGTGCTTTAATTCCATTTGTTTCTATTGATATTAAACACATATAACAACCATATAATGCAGCAAATAAACATCCACACATAACAACAAATTTAATCTAGGAGTTCACCCGAATATCATGGGCTACGTCTCCTTGAGATTTTGTCATCTTGACTTGGATCTTTGGGATTATGGAAAAGTTTCTTTTACAAGTTCCACACTTAACTCCAAAGGTTACTGAACTGAACCAATGGGATTAGAATACCATCTATATCCCTGTCATGGCTGTCATCACTCTGCAAACAGATCTAAGTTCTCTTAGACTTGATTCCTTCAATCAGTGCTCTAAGCTACCCTGAGCTTCTTGATGACACCAACTCCTTCAGAATTCTTTAACTACCACTAAAACCTCATCTACTGTCTCCAACACATATCAGACACCGAAAATAGGCTGATCATTTGCTCAAAATGAGCACTGCATCCCCATACTAGGCCTTCCTCCACGGTTGGCACTAGGCTGCCTAAAAATTCCATGTAGCATCTCGGCCTTTAGAAGTCCTCAAATGCTTCTGAAAATACTTGTAATGGATTCAGAAGGCTCATTAAAGTCATGATTGACTATTGGTTTGCTGAGAACGAGTATTGGTAGCTCCTACAACTGCCTCCAACTCCTGGTGGCCCTGAGCTCCAAAATATCCCTGGATGAAAATATCTATGAAGATGAATTCCTCAGCTTCTCTGGACTATTCCATTGGCTTCAACATGCTCCAATTAGCCTAGTTAGCCTCTTGTTTCACTCTCTCTCCCTCTCTGGTCGAAAAATGATCCTGGAGTGCATTTAGTCCATATCCCCTACGGATACTCCACCAATTTTGGCGAACTCCACCTAACTTTAGTTAAACTTGTCATAACCCCTAAGTTTAGCCGCTCCGCCGGGCTGACCGTTGGAGGTGAGCCGTTACAATAACTGTTTGGGCGTGCATATGAGGCGGTATATTCCCGGTGGTTAGGGATAATCCTCATCAAAATCATTTCAAACAGTAGAATCTCCACCGTCGATCTATCCTGCTCGATCCAACGGATATCGCGTCGTCCGCTTACCAACTAACCCAGACGATCTCCACCTTCGATGTGACCCGTCCAATCGAACGACTATCGTGCAATCTTGCGCAAATTCTTGCACAACCGATATCAGGTTGAGAGCGCGCGAGAAAAGTAGTTTTCCCATGCTATGTGTCAATTGCTAAGGTTAATCACAAGAAATAGTAGAATACCATTTACAACTTTTTGTTCGTGCGAGATACCGTTTCCCACTTTTTGAATATTACCCATGTGCTCAGTATCGATCTTAAAGAAATACGTTTAAGGAAAGGTTTAGCGCTTACCCCAAAAGAGAATATTATAAGGAATATTACAAGGTATATTCCAAGGTATATTCCTTGGAATATACTTCTTTTAATATTTCCAAAAATGAAATTATTCTTGGTCAAATGTCCATAAATTACAGTTTACTAGACTTTTCAAATTGCGATAACTCCTTCATACGATATCGGTTTATCGAACCATTTGCGGTGTCAGAATCAAGAAGAAGAGATCTATCTGGTCACTCAAGTTCAATACTCTTTCAAACACTTTGAAATTTGAGCTATCATTAAGGTCTTTGATCAATATCTGATCACTCCTCCCCATTAGGAATCGTTTGGACCCCAAAAGATTGGTATACTGATCTGTACAGTATATGAGAGTACAACACCCTCTTCTTTCAACCTCCATACACTTGCCTTGCATGGCTAGTGCCTTTGAACCAAAACTCGAAGGTAGTTGACACTTCCCTTCCTAGATGTGCTTGTCCTCCTGTTAAGAACTGTCTTCCTTGAACTCATTCAGAATTTTTGTTGAGAAGTTTACAAAAGGTAGCTAAACATCGCTTCCTTGATCATCGATCCAAGGTGGCTCAAACAAACATGAGATTACATCATAAATATATGCATACTTAATTGAAATTTGCATATGTACCAATTAAAGTATGTTTTACTGGGTCAAGAAGTCAAACCACTTCTTACCAAGCCACTTCTATGGAGACTTTTGCTGCTGCCAATCTTCTTCTAACATCTTGTCAAAAACAACATAATGCAAAAAAAACAACTTGACAACATAAGTTCACATCATGTGAATCATTATCATGTCTCTTACATCTTGTGTACAAATGTTTGACTAAATCAAAAGCTCACAAAAACATACCTTTTTCAAACAACTGACTCTCCAACTCAAGGATGTACAAAAAGAACTTGACGATTCTTTTTCAAAGTAGAAAGAATTCGACCTCTTGTGAAACACTTCATCATTATCTCCCTGTTTCAATATTGGAGACAAAATCAACTTTTCCAAGTCGACATGACATTGCATGTATGTTTAAACAAAGCAATCAACCATCAAGTCAATTACACATACATGTTCAATTACAATGGAATCATCAACATTCCTTTGTTCATACATACCATTTTCATGCATGTATTCCATTCTTCAAATTTCTCTCAAGCACAATCATAAGTGCAAGATACTAAGTGTAAGATCCTCAGTCATATGTAAATGTACTTACAGAGCTAAAATGAATATAATTTTACTGTAGTAAAGCGAGTCTCATACTCAACTTTTTCATTCACCTTTTTGGTAAAACCTTGCAACTTACATTCCATTGGCAAAGAAATGTATCAAATAAAAAGACATGCAACCTTAATTGGATAAGAACTCTAACCATTTCTAACAAATCCACATCAAAGGCACTTCCTTTAACTGCACATCGACATCAACATGTGAATCATCCTGAAACACATCAATTATGGAAACTTCCTTTCCATTCTTGCCATTCTCTTTTTCCACCTTCCTCAAATTTCGTGGAAGCATTGTTGGATTCAAAATCCAACACTTTTCAGCAATATGTCCTTGCTTATGGAAATAAGTGCAACACATCTTCATCCTATTTACAACATATTTTGCCTTATCCAATGGACCTTTGACTTCTTGCCTCCTTTTCTTCAAAAGTTTCCTGTATATGGCCATTTTCTTCCAACATCTAGAAACATTATGGTTAACCAAACCACAAAAGGACATGCAATTTTTTTCCAATGCTTATGTGGAAATTTAACATGCTTAACATGATCAAAAGAAATGTGATTGAAATCAGATTTATACCTTTCGCTTTCACCTTTGTTGCCTTCATGAGAAGGTGAATTGAATGAAGAAGTGGCTCGCTTCAGAACACCATCAATCTTTTCAATGATTTTAGAGCTTTCACAACTCTCTTGTTCGAGTGCATGCTTATGAACACCTTATTCTTGCAAAGTATGTTTCAAACAATTGCATTCCCCATGGATACAATCTTTACAAACTTGAGGTAGAGAACCTCAAATGAAACTCCTTCTAGGAACTGTTTCAATTGCCTTCATGGCTACTTTGGAACTTTCTCCACAAGATTTTCCATAACCAAGATCCAAATACTTAGGCCTTTCCTCAACCATTATTGGCTCAACAATGCCTTGTGCATTTTTGCCAACCTTTTCCTTCATAGCCCATTTTTGACATCAACTTGGACCCTATGCCTCTTGTATGTTTTTCAAAAGAACCAACATAAACATTCTTAGAGGAAATTGAAGACAAACTTGGATTGTTTACCTCTTCTTCAAAATGATGTTTGTCTAAGGCTTCTTTGGCAACAAGGAGCTATGTCTCCAACTCATGCATCCTTTCCAGGCTCATATTTTCAATATGAAGTTGGCTCCCCATTTCTTGCAATTTGTCAAAAAGCAACTGCTTCTCTTCCTTCATGGAATTCAACTTCTCTCGAAGTTTGGTGCTCTTCCTTTCATCTTCATACATTTGTTTCACCATATCCATCATGATGAAGAAGTCACACTTCATGTCTTAATCAAAGAATCTTGTGAAGGAGGAGGATTCTGAAAACTCACTTGTAGAAGTTGCCATTATAGAAATGAACAAAAGAACTTCAACAAAATTCAAAAATCTTTCAAAGAACTAATGGCTGTAGAGTCAAACTCTTATTCAAGCAACCTTTTGCAAACAAACCCTCTTGTGCTTCAAGGGTTGCCTTGAGGTCCTTTGGGTAAGGAGAATACCTTCAGCCCTTCTTCCTTCTTGTCCTTTCCTGGACTTAGCTATCAGTAGCTTTCCCTTCACCTTCGCAAACTCAAACAACAGCCAGTTTACAAACAGTCAAACAACCAAATTCTTTGTACTGTTTAAACACCTTTCAAGTCAAACAAACAACCTATTGCTCTGTAAATCAAGAAACTTATTGCTTTGTCAATCAAGCTACCTATTTCTATGTCAATCAAGCAACTTGCTCCGATACCACCTGATATGAAATGGGGGTTTCATAACTTGTTATGCTTACAAGAACCTCCCACTCAGTTAAACAAATAAATGATTTAGCTTATATATGACATTTGCAGACTTAAATACTTGAAACAGGTGTGTGTTTTCTTTTAACTGTTTAAGTGCTTTAAGTCCATTTGTTTCTACTGATATTAAACACATATAACATCCATACAATGTAGCAAATAAACATCCACACATAACAACAAATTTAATCTAGGAGTTCACCCGAATATCGTGGGCTACGTCTCCTTGAGCTTTTGTCATTTTGACTTGGATATTTGGGATTATGGCAAAGTTTATTTTACAAGTTCCACACTTAACTCCAAAGGTTACTAAACTGAACCAATGGGCTTAGAACACCATCTATATCCCTGTCATGGCTGTCATCACTTTACAAACATATTTAAGCTCCCTTAGACATTATTCCTTCAATCAATGCTCTGAGCTACCCTAAGATTCTTGATGGCACTAACTCCTTTATAATTCTTTAACTGTCACTAAAACCTCATCTATTTTCTCTAACACATATCAGACACCGAAAATAGACTGATCATTTGCTCAAAATGAGAACTGCATCCCCATGCTAGCCCTTCCTCCATGGTTGGCATTGGGCTGCCTGAAACTTCCCTGTAGCATCTCAGCCTTTAGGAGTCTTCAAATGCTTCTGAAAATCTCTGCAATGGATTCAGAATGCTCATTATAGTCAGGATTGACTATTGCTTTGCTGAGAACGAGTATTGGTAGCTCCTACAACTGCCTCCAACTCCTGGTGGCCCTAAGCTCCAAAATCTCATTGGATTAAAATCTCTATGAAGATGACTTCCTCAACTTCTCTGGATTATTCCATTGGCTTCAAAAGGCTCCTATTAGCCTAGCTAGCATCTTGTTTCACTCTCTCTCTCTCTCTCTCTGGTCAAAGACTGATCCAGGAGTGAAATTAGTCTATATCCCCTAGGGATACTCCACCAATTTTGGGGAACTGCAGCTAACTTTAGTTAAACTTGACATAACCCCTAAGTTTAGCTGCTCCACCAGGCTGACCGTTGGAGGTGAGCTATTACAATAACTGTTTGGGCGTGCATATGAGGCGGTATAATCCCGACAGTTAGGGATAGTCCTCATCGGAAGCATTTCAAATAGCGGAATCTCCACCGTCGATCTGTCCTACTCGATCCAATGGATATTGCGTCGTCCGTTCACCAACTAACCTGGACGATCTCCACTATCGATGTGACCCATCCAATCGAATGGATATCGTGCAATATCGCGCAGATTCTTGCATGACTGATATCAGGTCGAGAGCGCACGAGAACAATAGATTTCCCATGCTATGTGTCGACCGCTAAGGTTAGTTGCATGAAATCGTAGAATACCATTTACATCTTTTTGTCCGCGCGAGATACCATTTCCCACTTTCCAAATACTACCCACGTGCTCAATATGGAACTTAAAGAAATACGTTTAAGGAAATGTTTAACGCTTACTCCAAAAGGGAATATTCCAAGGTATATTCCTTGGAATATATATTTTTTTTAATATTTCCAAAAATCAAATTATTCTTGGTCAAATGTCCATAAATTGCAGTTTACTTGACTTTTCAAATTGCGATAACTCCTTCATATAGTATCGTTTTTTCGAACCATTTGCAACACCGGAATCAGGGAGACGAGATCTATCTGGTCACTCAGGTTTGACACTCTTTCAAACACTCTGAAATTTGAGCTATCATTAAGGTCCTTGATCAATATCTGATCAGGCCATTACCTTGGCTTGGTGATCAGAATAGTAATTTCATTGTGTTAAGTCTAATGATCATAGTAGGCCAGCTAATGATGAGACCTCCTATCCTTATGAGATAAAATATGCTCTTGATTTCTTTTGTTTTTATGTATTTACTTGTCTTAGATCATGAACCATTGGTAAAATGGTGTGGCTCATCAACTCATTAAGAGTGAGGGATGGCATAAGAAGTATAATAATAATTTTTCCATTTTGAGTTGTGAATTGCTTCCCCACAGGTTTATATTTGAAGGAAATCACCAATCCCTATGGAGAAAAGAAAGCATTACTTTGGTGGTAATAATAATATGTTATGAACAAGTTATGTTGCTTTCGATATTGGGTCGGCTAACAATTAGATTTTGATAAGTCTTGTTAAATCAGATAAGATGCTCTTCGCAAGGTAATGTTTGGAGTAATATAGTATTTATCCCATATCAGTAAAAAAAATGCTTCAAAATCATAGAGAGAATTGCATAGTTACAAGGAAACAACAGTTGTACCCAAGGGAACAACAATCATTTCCGAAGGGAACAACAGTTAGTGCGGAAGGTAATAATGGCTGTGTAAAAGAGAAACAACAACTGTGATAAAAAGACGACCACTATAAAAGGAAACAACATGGTTATGGTGGTCATTCATGCAAAGATGAAACATGAGTTGTTACCAAGGGAACATGGGATGTAACAAAAGGAACAACAATTGTAACGAAGGAAACAACAATCACGATACAGGATTTGCTATGAGGAAATGACAACTGTGATGAAGGAAACATCAGCCATGATTAAAGGCACAATGGGCTAAGCTACAAAGAAACAAAAACTGTGACCAAGGAGACATGGTTATGGTAAATAATGCATTCATTGTGCTGCTAACGGAAAAACAAGTTGTCTGAAAGAGAATAGAAGTTGTAACCGAAAGGAACAATGACTGTGACATAATCAATAGGTTATACTAAAATCGTCATTCTCTTCTCCCTTAGTTCTATTATTTATTCAGAAAAAATTTAAGCAATTTTCACATAAAAGTATATATAGAATGTAAAATATGCAAAGATTTCTTTTAGAATTTCAAGGAGATGTAACGACCAGGTTACCTCCCCAGTCAGCTACAATCTAGAAATTAGAATCATTACTTATCTCATGGTAGAAAGAATCCTTTGTAAGCAGCTGGCGATAAAGACGTAGCCAGTGTCCATTTGCAAGAAAAGAAGTTCTGAACCCATCAATGGTGGTCAAGGTCGCTGTGCCATTATTATGAACTTTGGTAATTTCATAGGGTCCAAGCCATCTCGTCTGAAGTTTTCCTAGAAAATCTTGAAATCTGGAGTCATACAACAACGCCCAGTTGCCTTTCTAAAACGATTTATTTTTAATGAGATGATCATGCCACTTGGCCCTCTGCTGTTGGATAACGGTTGTACGTTGCAGAGCCAATAAGTGTGTCTCGTCCAACTCATTAAGCTACTGCAAGCATTGTTTTTGTGCTTCTGTGAAATCTAACTTGACTTCTCTTGTAGTTTTAAGAGTTTTTATTTCAAATTCAATCAGAAAAATGGGTTCTAGTAGTATTATTCCATGTCATTAGATAATCCCATAGGGCTTCTGGTAGTTTAGTTGCCCAGTTCTGATGATTCACGACTACCATTTTTGTTAAAATTGCCTCCAAAACTTTATTAGTGCTCTCCACCTACTCGTTTTCTTGGGGGGTGGTATGGAGAAGTAACTCTATGTTTAATATGATAATTCCGAAGGGTGGAAATCTTGTGAGCTGTAAATTGAGATCCTCCATCTGTTATTACTTCTCTTGGTAAACCATACCACACAAATAGTTCGAATAAGAAGCTAATAACTGCTTCTTCTGTAGCATTTGGAAGGGCTACTGCTTCCACCCATTTAGTTACATAGTTGGTGAAAACTAGGATGTATGCTTTTTGGTTCGATGGTGGATTGAAAGGACCCACAAATTCTAAGGCCCATCTTTCAAAGGGCTCTATTACCAGTTGTGGTTGCAGGGGAATTTCATTAGGTTGGCTTGTTCGGTCCATTCTTTGGCAGCTATTGCAAGCTTGAACATGCTTTTTGGAATTCTTAAATATCATGGGCCAGTAATAGCTCATCTGAAGTACCTTATGTCCAGTTCGACAATCAACAAAATTCCCACCGTAGGGTTCAACATGGCAAGCCTTCAGAATGTCATAAATTTCATCTTCCCTAATGCATCCACGAATTTGAAAATCAGAACCTATATAGAAGAGATACCCATCTATCCACGAAAATCGAGCACTACACTAAACAATCAATTTCCTTCTCGTGGTGATAAATGCATTGCTAGATTTCCTGCTGCCAGATAATTTGCCACATCTGCATACCAAGGTGTCCAAACTGTTACAACAAAAAATGTTCATTTGGGAATTGATCATCGACTGGTGACGGGTTAATTATCTTAGGTACATGAGATAAGAAATCTGCGACGAGGTTCTCTTTCCTTGGGCGGTTTTTGATGGTAATATCGAAATCCTGTAGTAACAATAACCACAGAGTCACCCTACCATTAGTAATCGGTTTATTAGCTAAATATCAAATAACAAAATGATCAGTGTACAGAAAAACTAGGTATCTTGTTATATAATGACGAAATTTATTAATAACATATACAAAAACTAAAAATTCTTTCTCTGTCACTGTGTAATTTCATTCAGTTGGTGTAAGATTTTTTCTAATATATTAAATGGCATATGGTTTCTTGTCTTATTCTTGTCCAAGGACAACGCCTGTCACTATATCTGATGCATCTGATGACATATGAAATGGAAAATCCCAATTCGGTCCTCTTAATACATAAGCTGTTGAGACCAAATTTTTAAGATCTGCAAAAGCGACATCACATTTGTTAGTTGAGTGAAACTCGGCGTTACCTGTTAAAGCATACAATGGTGCAACTATTTTTGAGAAATGTTCTATAAATCGACAATAATATCTGGCATACCCAATAAAACTACGTACCTATTTTCGTGTACGGGGTGTGGGTAGATTAACAATTACCTCAATCTTTGACAGATCCACTTGAATACTTGTAATAGAGATATAATGTCATAAAACTACACCTTCAACCATCATCATATGGCATTTTTCATGGCCGAGGCATAATCTAGTGGCAATACATCTTTCAAGCACTTTTTCCAAATTCTTCAAAGCTTGGTCAAACTTGTCATCATATGGGGTGAAATTTTCCATGTACAACTCAATGTTGAAATTTCAAAGTTTGACACGTTAGAAATCCCTACTGCATTATCTGGTTTAATTTCTCCTACTTGTTCATTCCATTAACAAGTTATTTATAAATATAAATACTGAAATAAACACAAATGTAGCCTTAACTTATATACAGATCAGAAACTAAAATACTGAGACAAACACACAAGGGACACCATTATTTTTGGACAATTGTCCCTGAAAAAACCTAATGTAGGAAAACCGGTGCAACAGTTCTGAGGGTTTTATTATTATGCAGATTCTTGAGTACAACTAGGGTGATAGAAATGGCTCACACAACAGAGTTTGTTACACGACAGTAATACCTCTTCTCAGAGACATATATTTAGCTTCTCAACTCTAGTCTTGTTACACAAAAAAATGTCACCATGACTTTCTACAGTTTGTGTGAGTCCACCACCACTCATACATACCTCCTTTGCAAGTCTTAAGCCTCAGCTCTTCATGTCAAGCCTTGAAAATAGGAGAAAGACCTTAAAAATATCTCAAATCCTGGTTTCGCACTTTCTCCTAGCATTGCTTACGGTACCGCACCCAATGGTCATGTCCCCTACGAACCTGACCGCTCTGTCTGTTAAGTGATGGGTGTGAACCCCTGTAAAAGTTAAAAAGGCGTGAGTTCGCTCTTAAAAACTCACCTTGGTCAATTATGGATGCTTCTAGACGGAATATTATGTTGGCAAGTCCGCTCCACCTTGGTTCATCCATTCCATAACTAAGGGAGCAAACTCCATGATATGAGGTGGTTATCCCATTGAAGGAGGAGCTTATTCTTTCAATGGTGGACTTGCAACTTCCTCCATTTGCACTATAAATTCAGGCATTGGGCTGGTTGTAGGGGAGGTTGAAAGCTAAAGATTCTTGAGGGTAAATGCTACTGGAAATTAGAATTCCTTTTTGAGCTTGTGAGAGGAGAGATCACATACCTTTCATTTCATTTGGGAAGTGAGTGAGGCTTGTCAAAGTAGAGGAGATTCCTGCTGGACCCTGGAAAGAGCTTGTGAAACATCAAGGCAAAGGTTGTAAGGTTCTTTTATTCATAAAGTTAATACAATCAAGTTTATTTTTCTCAATGAACTGTCTCTAATGGTTTCTTTATGAGCTCCTTGATCTTCATAATGAACATGTTTTATTATAGTATATATGTAGGTGTTCTTTGATGTGTGTTTGTTTGTGTATGCAGGTTATTAAAAGGGAACTGCTTGAAGCTGTTGGAACAAAGCTACCACAAACAAGCATTGGACCGAGGTAGGGTCTATTACACCTCTTAGTTTTCATTTATGAATTGAAACATGTTTAGAGAAAAGTAGATTTGCTTGTGCTGCTTGTTTCTAGATCATTTGATACTAGGGAGATCGGTCTTGTCCGCAAGAACGATTTATCCGGCCAACAAATTGGCGACTCCGCTGGGGACTGGTTTTGGTTTTTGATTTGTCTTTGCTTTGACTAGAGAAACTTGAGTTTTGGTTTCTGATTTTGCCTTCATGTGTGTGGGATTGGGTACTTGTTAGATCTTGGTTTGATTTTTATTTTTCGGATTTTTGGAAGAGGACCGCACCTTCTGCATTAGGTACAGTGCAGACCTATCCGCACTGTTATAGTATAACACAGAGCGGTACCGCACCTGGTTCTACTGGGAGCCTATGGACCTTGTCAAAAGTTTGAAAAACCTAAGATCCTTCCACCCAGTTAGGTTTAGTTTTTCTCCATAGCTGTTAGTTTATGCCCAAATCTGCACTTGTCTTGACAAAAGTTCCTTGTGAATTAGTTTTCATTGGCATTCTCGTTTGAAGTGATTTTCTAGAAGTTTTGCTTGTTGGATTGATTTTTGCTTGGTCTTCGTAATAGCTCAGAGATCAGAAGCCTTAGAGCCTTAGATCACCCTGGTATCTCTGGTCTTCTCGCTGAGTTTGACTAGTTTATGAAATCTATCCTTGAAGAGAGCTAGATCCCATTTTTCTCTTTTGCAAAACTTTGATTAAACTTGATTGAAAATTTCGAATTTCATTTTTTATTAAAACATAATTGGGTGTTTTTGATTAGTTTTTTGATCTGAACAAATTGATCCTTAGTTAGCTGAAAAACTAAGTCAAGCATCCTCAAAAACATTTCAAGTTTCTTTTCTATCCATTTTTGTTTAGATCTCAAGATTAGATTATAGTTTTGAGTTTTTCATAGGAATTATAGAAGCTTATAGAAAAATTTGTTTTCAATAGTTTTTCTAGAAATCTTAAAAACTCTCTTGAAAGAATTGTTTGTTTTTGTAGTTTTTGATTGTTGAAAACCAAAGGGATTTTTCGTGAGCGTGATTAATATTCTCGTTTTTGAAGTTCTTTGAAAAAGACAAAAAGTTTTTATTTTCAGTTGTATGTTAAGAGAAAGATTTGATTTTCAAAGCATTGCATGTTCAACTCTTCCTTAGCTAGAAATTCATTGAAATGAAAAGGAATTGTTTATCATCTTAGGTGCATTTTTTAGTGTTTTGGAGTCGAGTCTTCACACCATAAAGTTTCATCTCCGCATCCAGTGACTTAAGAAACAACCAATAAAATTAACGCTTAATTAAAATCCATCTAGCAATCTTTTTGTTTTCTAGGGCTCTTTTCACCAACATAGCTTAGGCTAGTATCTTGGAGTAGAGAGTAATTAACTCTCCAAGATAGTTTAAACAAACAAGTAGTCGATCTTGCGGTAGGGAGAAATTCCAATTGTTACATCTATGCTCTGGGAAAGCTCCTCTGAAAGGAGAAGCACGAGATCATATTTGAACCAGTGTGGGAATCAACCCTTCCTCATTGGGAACAATAAAAGATATTCACGTATTAAAAATGGTAAACCTTGGATTGACCATTGTCGAGGAGCCTGAGGTCACTTGTTGGTAAACCTTGGATTATGTCAAGGAGTCTTCAAGGGGATTGAGCTTGTTACTCTGCCCTTGCGTGCATATCGAATCGTAGACTGTTCCCCCAGGTATATTTGTTTCCGTTGGTAACCTTAGTGGCCATAATCTATAGGATTCTTTCCTAGGTGATGGTGGAGGGAAGATCCCACTGTACCTGGAGCAGACGTCGACTAGACTCACTTGGACTCTTTAGGGGGTTATCTTCACTCGAGACGGTTATAGTGGAGAAACTTGTGCCAGTCTATTTCATTAAGCAGGTTGTTGGGGTAACTGTTCCAATCGCCATTTCTGTATTGACTTCTGCGACGTTGGATTTCATCACCAAGTAGTGTTTTCAATCTGGAAAGATACTGTTTGTGTGTGGTTTGATGTCTTAGATTTATTAGGCGTGTGCTTCAAATTGTTTGGTTCTTTAGAGACTTTAGGTGGTTTTCTTGAGATTTTCTTTGTTTTTGTGTGAAGTAATTAAATAATTAGTCGTGGCTGAATTACCGAGACAATCCTGTCGACTTCGAGGGAAACCTCCCGAATTTACACCAAGTCAACTTGAAGGGCTGCGAGCTCTTGTCACACCTAGTGAAAGTAGAGTTGGGTCACCGAAGGCCGGAGAGTTTTCGTTAATCATACATCCTGATTATCTAGTTCAAGCAACATAACATATTTCTGAACCGATTTCATTTTCCGAATTTACTGGTAGTATTACTCCTACTAGTTCATTAGCCGAAGAACCTGAAATCTCTGAACCTGAAACTGAACTTGCTGCTACTCCATATTTGGGATTTGCTTCTCCTGTTTCTAGTGGTCGTAGTTCACCCAGGGTAGAAATTATCATTACCCAGAATCTTCCTTTTGGACTCATTTCCATAGAAGAACTTGTAAGTTCGGACGAAGGTATAAACATCCCCGAAAATCAACCAGCTATCGAACTTAGGGAGCGTGAATCCATTTTCTACAGTGCCATTAGAGGTGATGCTTGGTATATTTCGTTGATCAAATTTTTAGAAAATCCAGATTTCGCGTCTTCACCACCTCGATTTCCTTTCCATCCAACACCCAGAGGTTATTATCCTCCTTTGAATATGTCGAGATAGTCATCCTTGTTTTCTCAGACGCCAAAAACATTTTTACATGGCGGTCCTTCTGTTCCTCCTGGGTATCAGTCTTTATCTGGTACGTTTTCAGGAGCATCCCCTCAACCCATCGAATATGTAGTATCTCCTGGTAATAGCGGAACTAAACCGTTAAGTGTCGAAGAGATTCTTATGATGTCTGGTACTACCCCTAACCCGCAACCTTAAGGTAGTTCAATACTGCCTGGGGGACAGCCGCAAGGTACTCAAATACCGCCTGGGGGCAACCTCAAGGTAGTCCATTATCGCCTGGCGGGCAACCTCAAGGACAGTACATCCCTACGGGACAATATTTTCCTCAAGGTCAACCCCAGTACCAATATGTACCTCAAGGTCAACCTCAGTTTCAATATGTGCCTCAAGGTCAGTACCAGCCTCAAGGTTAGTACCAACCTCAAGGTCAATACCAACCTCAAGGTTTCCAACCACCTTCAGGTCAATCATTTGTTCAAGGAACAGGAAATGTACCATATAATTATCAACCTTACACTCAACTTGGTTTTGGTCCTCAATATGCTCAACCTGTTATGGGTCCATACCCCGGAATGAACGTGGTGTGGGATCAAAAGACTTTGCAACCCAGTGTGCAGTTGTCATCTCAATCTGGACAACCTTTGGTTTCTGGTTCACCCCAGCAACCTGTCCAGCCTACTACTCAAACTTCAACACCTAGGGTAGTTCATCATCCTGAGCCTAGTTCACCTCGAACTTCACCCCAAACATCTGCGGCAACTACTGTGGCCTCTGTTCAATCCACCCCACTTTTTTCTGGAGTATTAGCAGCTCCAGTTTCTACTAATCCTGTATCAACTCCTCAGGCCTCTTTACCTCAGTCCGAACCTACAATCCAGACTTCGGTTTCAATGCCTATAGGACAACCTGGGCCTAGTACGGTTGTCACAAGTCAACCTCAATTTACTTATCAACCGTACCAGGGACAATACCAATTCGGTCCTGCTGTGCAGAGCCCGACTTATCAGTATCAACCGTACCCTGGGTATACTTATCAACAACCTCAACAACCCCAATATGGTTCGGTTAATCCTGGTTTTCCAGGAGGATATAATATCCCAAATGCCAATCCGATTCCAAGTTATCCTGGATATCCTCCTCCTGGGACTGGTCTTATGACCCCAAGTTTTTGGAATCCTAACCGTCAGTTACCCTTTATAGCAACTTTGGATTTACCTGACTTGTCACGCCTTACAAACGATCCCATTAATTATCTTCCGTTTTGGCTGCCAATGTCGAATAAGTTTCCCAGTGATATACCAATGTTTGAGGGGAAGTCAGGAGAAGATCCGTCAAATCATGTGATGACTTACCATCTTTGGTGTGCATTGAATTCCATTATAGATGATTCAATTCATCTTCATATTTTTTGACACACTTTGATTGGCCTTGCAACCAAGTGGTACATTGAGTTGCCACAAGGCTCTTTTTACAATTTTAGTCAGTTAACCACTTCCTTCTTTACTCATTTTTAGCTGCTAGTCCGATATGACAATGGAACGGAATTATTAACTTCATTAAAACAGTCGACGTTTACATATATTTTAGACCATATTCATGAATGGCGACGTCAACGTCATTTAGTGAAAGTTTTTATCCCGGACCAAATTTTGGCAGAATTGTTTGTAAAATCATTATTACCTAAAATAACTGAAGATGTAGCCAAGCAGGAGTAGTTACCGAAGAGCAAGTAATTGCTCAAGCTCAGTACCTTGACTTAGTTTATACGCAGTCAGGTACTTTACACGAGAAAAACCCCAACCTTCCAAAGAAAAATCAAATAACTGCACCTCCCTCAGGGTCTCATGCCGCTGACGGCATGATTGGTACTGTTAATACCAAAAGTAAGAAGAAATCCTCCAAGAATTCTTCTCCTATTATAACTTTACCAGATTTCCCAAAGGGAGAATCTTCAACTGAAATTTCTGCCGATGTCCATGTCGTAGAATCATCTACGGCCAAATCAAAATCTGGCGGTAAGAAGAAACGTAAGAAGAAGAATAAGCAAAACTTGACAGAGAAATCAGATAATCCAGAATCTACTGACGAGAAACGTAAACCTTGCTATCCTTGTCTCATCTGCGATGAGGAGCATTTTACAAGAGATTGTCCACATCGTGCTGAGGTCAAGAAAATCGTCAAAGGTTCTCAAACACCTGCTGTTTTGAAGGATCCTTTTCTGAGTCAAGACAATAAGATGATAGGTTCTTCCTCTAGTGCCTCAGAAGAGCCCATAATGATGATGTCCCATGTTAGGATTACGACACAATCGCAAGATTATGGAAGTAAGAGTCCTATTGGTGGTAAGGAAGCGGAATCTTCTAATTCCAACCCATCAACCTCAGCTCCGTCTGGTTCTGATCCACTACAGATCGAGAAACCTAATCCAGACTTAGTAATCAAACCGTCTGCGAAAGGTATACTTCGAAAGTTAGCTTTCAATCCGCATGCGAGAGCTGCTCAGAACTATAACATTGTTGAAGATTTAGCTATTTTACCTTCAACAATGTCGGCTTTGGAGGTGCTGCAATCTTGTCCAGCACAGCATAAATTGCTATTGTCGACTATAGGAGCTGTTGATCTTGAGGACTCAAACTTCATAGTTTTCGATTTAGAAAATAGTACACCTCATTTACCTCATCAAATGGCTTTCCAGATTCCAGTGTTAGTCAAAAACAGACCTTGCTTTAGGACTGTGATTGATGAGGGAGCTTCAACGTGTATTATGTCGATACAGTGTTGGAAAGCCCTTGGTTCTCCCACACTTAATCAATCCCCGACGATTCTGGAGGCCTTTGATGGTCGAGGGTTTCATCCTTATGGCATTTTGCAAGACTTACCTATAGGGGTTGAAGGAAAAATTGTTAATCTAGATCTGGAGGTGGTTGATGCTCCTCTGGATTACAACCTTCTTTTGGGTCGTAGCTGGTCTTACGCCATGACTGCTGTTGTTTCATCGGTCTTTCAGCTTATTAAGTTTCCACATAATGGAAATATTGTTACAATAGATCAGTTAACTTACTTTTCATCCGACCCATCCTCTACTGAGAGTATCCAACATGTTGGTAAAACCGCTATCCCTTATAAGGATGTCGGGGTAGGATTAGTTAAAGATTCTGGTTTACTCGGAACTTTTTCATTTCCTCCTCCCAACATACCGCCTCCTTTCGCAACTATTCATATGATTTTGTCAGAATCCATTGTTCTTGATGATCCTTGGATCGTTCCATTCGATTCCGAGGTGGACTCTTTTGGTGGTGACATGCCTTTGAGTCCCTTTGAAGTTGCTTATCAGGTTGTACAATCGTTTTCCGACTCAATTTCAACCAATCTTGATCTAGTGAATGTGATCCATGGAGAATCACTTTCAATCTTAACCTCAGATTCGACAACCTTTTCTGAAACTGTTCACACCGATGAGCATATTCGGGAATTTTTGTCTGTTGATGAGTTACCATGAGAGGATGTTCATCATCGATCTTCATTTTTACTTGAGATTGATCATTTTGAGAATGATTTTTCATCTATTTTTACTGCTGAATATGTCAAAGAACCGCAGAATCCATTGAAACATCCTGATTCTGAACAAAATTTAACAAATATTTCTTTAACGGTTCTTATCGACATTTCAGTCAAACCTGGGATTGTTTAAAACATTCACATTGGTGCTTCTTTTATGGACACTGAAGTAAAAACATATAAAGCCCTATTTCAAGAATTTCGTGACGTGTTTGCCTGGTCCTATGAGGAAATGCCAGGAATTGATCCTTCAATTGTTGTTCATGAGATTAAAACTTACTCGGATGCTAAACCCGTCCGGCAATGTTTGCGTCAGATACACCCACAAAGAGCTGTTGCGATCAAAACAGAAGTTGAGAAATTACTTAAAGCAGGTTTCATTTATCCAATTCCTTTAACGAATTGGGTATCGAATATTGTTCTAGTTACTAAAAAACAAGGGACAATAAGAATATGTATTGACTATAGGGATATTAATCATGCTTGTCCCAAGAACAATTATCCAACACCCTATATCGATCAAATTATCGATGATTGTACCGGCAGTGAAATTTTCTCCTTTATGGATGGTTTTTCCGGTTATAATCAAATTAACATTCTACCTGTCGATCAACCAAAAACGACATTCATTTGTCCATGGGGGACCTTTGATTATTGCAAGTTACCTTTTGGATTGAAGAATGCCGACGCAACTTTTCAAAGGGCTATGTCTTATGCATTTCATGACATCAAGCACATTGTGCAGCCTTATCTCGATGATTTACCTGCTCATTCTTTACGTCGAGCCGACCATCTCACTCATTTACGAGCCATTTTTATGAGATGTAGGCATTATCGGATTAGGTTGAATCCCCACAAATGTGTTTTCTATATAGAAATGGGTCGTTTACTGGGTTTTGTTGTTTCGAAAGCCAACATTCGCGTCGACCCTTCAAAGGTCGAAGCCATTGTAAAATTACCACCTCCTTCAACTCTTCGTCTCCTCCAAAGTTTGCAAGGGAAAGAAATTTTTTTAGGTCATTTCATTCCTAACTACGCCGAGATTACAAAAGGTTTCACCAGGTTGTTGAAACAGAACACTCCATTCTTTTGGGATGAGATAGCTGACAAATCTTTCGATGCACTTAAACACGCGTTGGCCCATGCGTCGTTATTGCATCCTCCCAACTACAACCAGGATTACTTCTTGTACCTCGCCGCTTCCCATTCCACCATTGAGATGGTAACAGGATGAATTCAAGAGTGAACATGTGATCTATTATCTTAGTCGGACTCTAACTCCGACTGAGTTAAAATATTCACATGTGGAGAAACTGGCCTTGGCAGCAGTACAAGTTGTTCAAAGATTTCGTCATTACATTTTACTACGTAAAACCACTGTTATTTCTGACTGTAACCCTATGCAATACATTTTAACTAAACAATTGTTAGGGGCAAGTATTCCAAATGGATTGTCATCTTGCAGGAATTTGACTTGGAATTTGAAAATGCCAAGTCAAAGAAGTTTTTGGTTTTTCGGAATTGATGTGTGACTTCCCTCGTGCTGATACTGAACATGTGGCGGAAGACCCCATTGCGGATGACTCCTTGTTCCTTATCAACACTGTTGATCCATGGTATGGAGATATCATTGTTTATCTCCAAACCCAATCTTTTCAGCCAGATATTTCACGATCTCAGCGTAAGAAAATACGATTCCAATCGCAACCTTACACTATTATTGGAGATACTCTTTATCATCGTGGGGTGGATTCTGTTTTCCAAAATTGTCTAACTCATGACGAGGCTTAAAAGGTTCTTAATGATTGTCACTCTGCAGCGTGTGGCGGTCATATGTTTGGGTATGCCACAACCCAAAAGATCTTGTGCGCTGGCTATTTCTGGCTGTCCTTATTCAAAGATTGTATCGCTGCAGTCCAGAAATGCCACAATTGCCAAATTTTTGATCGTAAGATGCGCGCTCCACCTGCTCCTCTCCACCCTATAATTGCCGTCGGTCCATTCGTAAAATGGGGTATCGATTTTATTACATGTAACCCTCACTCGGCCGGGGGGCATGCGTATATCATCCTTGTGGTAAATTATTTTACCAAGTGGGCCGAGGCGATGCTTACATTTTCGGCAGACGGAAAAACTGCTGCGATTTTCGTTTTCAATCACATAATTACTAGGTTTGGTGTTCCTCAAGCGATTATCACTAACCATGGGAGTCATTTTCGAAACATCATGATGACTGAACTTACAGATCAACTTGGCCTGCATCACGATAGTTCCACTCCATATTACCCACAAGCGAATCGTCTGGTTGAAGCAATCAACAAAGTTCTAGTCACACTTATCCAACGAATCATTTGGATTCATAGGTCGAATTGGCATAACATGTTATTTTCAGCGCTTTTGGCATACCGAACTTCAGTCAAAACCAACAGGTTTTACTCCCTTTCAACTGGTTTACGGTTTAGAGGCAGTACTACCCATTGAATGCGAAATCCCGTCATTACAAATTGCCGTAAAATTATTGCTAGCCACTTCCAAAGAGGAAAAACGTTTATTATACTTAGCTCAATTAGATGAGAATCGACGTGATGCTGCATTAGCTATCGAAACTCATGCCAAAAGAATTAAAGCTCAGTATGATCGGAATGTTACACCCCGCAATTTTTCAGAAGGAGACCTAGTCTTACTTTACGATCAAGCAAACAATAAGCTAGTGGCTGGCAAATTTGTACCCATGTGGCATGGTCCGTATATTGTTAAGCGAAAGCTGGCAAAATGGGCCTATGAATTAGAAGATTTTGACGGTGTCTCTTTAAGTAAACCTAGGAATGAGATTTATCTAAAGCGATATTATGCTTAAAAGATTAGTGTGGAGACTTTTAGACTAGTTTCACTCTAAGTTTGGTGTGTTTTTAGATTAGGAATGCATGCTTTACTTTAGAGAGTGTTTTTCATAATTATTCCTTCTTATCTTGACTTTACTCTTGATATTGCAGATGTCGACGCCTCTCCAAACATACATCGGTTTTGCTGATGGTGCTTGTCGTAGTACACAGAACATCTCTTCCGCAGCTTGGGTTATCTATTCGCCCTCTGACGAGTTAGTATCTATGCATGGGGTAAGCCTCTGTCAAACATTGCAGAATACAGTGTAGTGATTGAGTTACTATCTGAATCCATTTCATTTGGAATTCGGATTTTGATTGTTAGGTTAGATTCAGAACTTGTTGTATTACAACTTAATAGAGTTTATGCCATTAGAAATCCAGTGTTATTGTGATTACTTTTGAGAGTCTGTCTCTTGGAACAAGAATTTGATTACATCGAATATCAACACATTCCAAGATATTTAAATAACTTAGCAGATGCAGTTGCTTCTCGAATGTTACATAAACATTTGCATTAAATCAAACAGTAAACTTAAAAACATCCCATAACATGTTTTGCAAGATAACCAATAATAGTAATATAGCATAGCATAGAAGTGTGTCAAAATATACATCGTCTTCGATCATAGGTTGAAAAACACCTTATGATCGGCAAGACTGAAAGTACAAAAAGTCCAAAAATGAGTCTATAAGGCAATCATCCTATCACTGGTGATGATCATGATAGGACACCACTGCTCGGGCTACACTACAAAGGAACCTCCTAAAAGTTCCTGGGACCCCAATCACATAGCGCTGTAGCCTAAGAGGAATGTCATCTATGCTGGTCTCCGGAATATCTGCTATCAAGTGCTCTAGATGACCCTCCAATTCGGCCAAGGTCTCTACTGATTGGTCCTGTGGGGCTGGTGCTGTGGCAGCTGGCTATCTTAGATCATAAGGCTGGAGAGCATCTGGTCGCCGTGGACCCACATCTGCATTTAAAAACTTTTTACTATTAGTTTTGGGACGATTTAAAAAAAAAATTAATTAAAAATCTCGAAAATGTTGAAAATAATTTTTACCTCTATCACCCATTGCTCTCTTGGTGGAAGAGCCATGTCTGGATGACCATGATAACCATCCCAACATATGGAAAATCCTGAATCACAAAGAGTTGGTTCCCTAACCAACGAAAATACTCGGGTGAGAATCAAACAACCTAAGTGCCCTCCTCAGGATGACGGGCCATGGCTGCAACCCAATGCATAACCCTAGGATTTGGGGGAAGTCCATCCTCAACTGTAAGTTATTGTGGAACCAGCATAGGTACCCTCTCTAGGGTAAAGCTCACAACTAAATAACCATATCCAAAGTTCTTTAGTTGTCCATTCTTTGCCCTAGTCAATTGGCCCTTCACATTGGCCAATACAGCATCGCACCAGTTGAAGATGGTGCCTCGGAAGCAGTCTACTGCCATGCGCATTTGGGAACCGGTAGTTAGATGCAATGCTGTGCTCTCGCAGAGTCTGGTGATAGTAAATATGATCACTTTAGTTTAGGACGGGAGATGGTTTTAACATCTATCTGTTTGTCCGCAGTTTGGACATTGCAAAACTTTAGTCGGAGACTAGCGACAGATTGGCCACCTGGCTTAAATCCGAACAGAGATAATCCCTCGCCTCTTTTGGGCAAGCTAGTCAAGAAGTATATGTCTTCTGGCTAGATTTCGAGTTGGTTGCCGCCAATAATGAAACACTGGTCCTAAATGCTCCACCTGTCTACCAGCCATTGCAGAAAGTCTACCTGTGCCCTCATGCCGGGTATGGCCCATAATTTAAACAATCCACATGCTCTCAATGCCTGTAATGAAGGTGGATGGAGTAATGCAGCTTGGTCCACATCCTCGTGCTCTCTTTCCTGCCAAACAAGCATCTTGTATACCTACATTGCAAAATAGGTGGTTTAGAACATTTCAATTTGAAATCTGTGGGGAAAAAATGAAGAAATTAGGGTTTTAAATCCGTGTTTCGCGGGGTTCGCACCCAGTCTTTTAGAGACAGTGCGTAGTTGTTCACTTTTCCTTAAGAATAGATGTGACACCTCGACTTTTGCCTGTGCACAGAAAAATCAGGGTGAGCAGGGGCCACATGGCGCACCTGCTGAACCGCCGCGGGTGATTTTTTGCCCAAATTTCTTTGTAAAAATCAAAATTTAAAGCCTAAAACACAATTTCAAACAGATGAAATGCAAGTCAGGGATGATGTGGATTACCTGAAGAAGACGATTCTTGATTCCAGCGGTCGAATTTTCCGCAATCTTCACTGGAAGTTTTCTTACCAAAAGCTCTTACTTTTTACTCCAAAGCCAAACGGTGAAAATGAACTTGTAAAAGCCCATTTTATAAGATTTTTTGAATAAATAAATTTTTAATTAATTTATTTTTTACTTTGAAAATGTCACTTTTGGTACATTTTTATTAATTTTTAAACATATATGAGTAATGTTTGCAGTTTTTGTGTAGAATATTGGGTATCTAGGAGAATTGGTCATTTTCAACAAAAACACATATTGAGTCCTCTTTACGCTCTTTTTCGACTCACAAAATATGAAAAGATTGCCGAGTTTTTCTCTTTTTGAACTCGTTAAAATGGAATTAAAAAGATGGTCCACTTACAACGCTTTTCTGACCGTGTAAACATGAAAAGATTGCCGGAATTTTGTCGTTTCAAGTTCGATATTGGTAATAAAACTACGTGCCTTTGATCACTTTTTTACTTTTTTCAGATCAAGGCCACTAATTACGAAAAGTACTCCTTGATCGTAATGGTCAAGCGGTTCTCTCAAGTATTATTTTATACTTTTTCCGGGCTTGCGAGACACAAATTTACGAAAAAGGACAACCATGGAGTTTTCTTAAGTTTTTCTTCTGACTCCCTAAAATTGAAAAACACCGAGTTTCTCCTGTACTGGACTCTTTAAAATTTCACAGTAAAGGACCTGTTCAATTACAAACAGGAATGAACCACTCCTTCTTAGGATTCGAATCTAAACTAAGTTGGACTCATCCGAAGGATGAGCTTATAACCAAGCAAATGTTATCCTCCTCAAGCTTGTCAAAAATAAAGAGGTACTTGCCAGAAATGGTGGGGGAAAAGAGAGGAAAATGAACCTATTTATTGTTGAAAAAACTTTCCATCCTCTTGAACACGACACTTTTATTCACCAGGGTTGGGAAATCCTTTACCTAACAGTTAATCAAGCCACATTGAAAGTCTTCAGCCAGTTTCTGGGTATTAGCTTTGGGTCAATTGTCACCAAGCCATCTGTAGTGTCGTTATGTGTTCAATAGGTCTGTGCAAATAAACCATTCATCTGCAAAATATCTGTCATCCATCATTGACCATCCTTGAGTTAGTCCTTGCCAAATATATTTCTTGATCTATGATTTCGTGTTATGGGCTTGCCTATGACGGATCACTTTCTATTGACTCCGACTCATTATCTAAAAACATGATCTAGAAATCTTCAGTACCTTGAAATCTGCATGCCTCAATGGCAGGTTTCTCGCCTTTGACGATGGGTTGCATCATTGACCTTCGATCAAAGGATTCTGTGACGTGTTCGACATCGACTCATTCATTCACATTTAATGGATTGTACTGAGTACTTTGAGGGCCATTGACATTACTGGTGGTTCCTCTTACACTTGTTAACAGCTTACATCATTGACTGGTAATCAAGTGGTTTCTACCATGTTTGACTTCGACACATTCATTCACATGGATAGAATTGTACTAGTTCGGGAAGTAGAAATGAAGACCTTGGATCTAGTTCCCACCATCCAGGCTACGAGGAATTTTGTTATCATTATATAGTGGACTATTCATAAATAGATGGCTATGCCCATACTGTGTCCATATGTCTCTACTTGTGATGTAATACAAAATCATTCCTGTATCAGAACAATTTTAGATAGTTCTTAGCCGGTTTTGATCTGAGTATGGGAATGCCTACCTCAGCGATGATATTTTCACATATATATATTTTGTGTTGAATGTTTTTTTACAGGTTCCGACCGGGGTATCCACAGGAAGATCCTTGAAATGATAAAGTCCTTCACTCTTCTTAGATGATAAAAAATTATCCTCATCTATTACAGACTTTGCACTTTAGGGGGAAATCTGTTACACAAAAAATTGTCACCATGACTTTCTGCAGTTTGTGTGAGTCCATCACCACTCATACATACCTCCTTTGCAAGTCTTAAGCCTCAGCTCTTCATGTCAAGCCTTGAAAATGGGAGAAAGACCTTAAAAATATCTCAAATTCTGGTTTCGCACTTTCTCCTAGCATTGCCTGCGGTACCGCACCCAATGGTCATGTCCCTTGCGAACCTGACCGCTTTGTCTGTTAAGTAATGGGTGCAAACCCCTGTAAAAGTTAAAAAGGCATGATTTCACTCTTAAAAACTCACCTTGGGTCACTTCTGGACGCTTCTAGAAGGAATATTATGCTGCCAAGTTCACTTCACCTTGGTTCATCCATTCCATAACTAATGATATGAGGTGCTTATCCCATTGAAGGAGGAACTTATCCCTTTAATGGTGAACCTACAACTTCCTTCCTTTGCACTATAAATTAAGGCATTGGGCTGGTTGTAGGAGAGGTTGAAAGCTGAAGATTCTTGAGGGTAAATGCTGCTGGAAATTAGACTTCCTTTTTGAGCTTGTGAGAGGAGAGATCACATACCTTTCATTTCATTTGGGAAGTGAGTGAGGCTTGTCAAAGTAGAGGAGATTCCTGCTGGACCCTCGAAAGAGCTTGTGCAACATCAAGGCAAAGGTTGTAAGGTTTTTTTATTCATAAAGTTAATACAATCAAGTTTATTTTTCTCAAGGAACTGTCTCTAATGGTTTATTTTATGAGCTCCTTGATCTTCATAATGAACATGTTTTATTATATTATCTATGTAGGTGTTCTTTGATGTGTGCTTGTTTGTGTATGCAGGTTACTAAAAGGGAAGTGCTTGAAGCTATTGGAACAAAGTTGCCACAAACAAGCATTGGACCGAGGTAGGGTCTATTACACCTCTTAGTTTTCATTTATGAATTGAAACATGTTTAGAGAAAAGTAGATTTGCTTGTGCTGCTTGTTGCTAGATATCATTTGATACTAGGGAGATCGGTATTGTCCGCAAGAACGATTTATCTGGCCAACAAATTGGCGACTCCACTGGGGAAGGGATTTGATTGTTTAATTTTCCTTTATCTTTGATTTGAGAAACTTGATTTTTGGTTTCTGATTTTTGCTTGATGTGTGTGAGATTGGGTATTTGTTAGATCCTGGTTTGATTTTTATTTTTTCAAATTTTTGGAAGAGGACCACACGTTCTGTGTTTAGTACAGTGCGGACCTGTCCGCACTGTTACAGTACAACATAGAGCGGTACCACACCTGGTTCTGCTGGGAGCCTGCGGACCCTATCAAAAGTTTGAAAAACCTAAGCTCCTTCCGCCCAATTAGGTTTAGGTTTTGTTTGTGACTGTAGTTTCTACCCAGATCTGCATGTGTCCTGTCAAAAAGCCTTGTTTATGAGTTTCTTTCAGCACATTCTTCATCTCATCAATCTTCATTAAGTTAATTGGGTGTTTTGAGTCTCCTTTTTGAGAAATTCTTAATTTGATTTCCTTTGGTCATTACTTGAAGGTTTGTCTCAGTCTTTTCACAATTTTGCATCTTTTTGCTTTTGTTTTTGCAAAAAAAATTCGGGGCTAAATTGTGTATGAGTGTTAATCACCTTTGAGTGTTTTTATTTTTGATCTTTGGATCTCTCACCCAATTTTCTTGACTTGCACTTGATTGGTTCTTAGATTACATTAGAATCATCTTGTGTTTGAGAATTCTTTTGCATAGATCACATTTGCATAATTAGAATTCTCATTTCCAGAATATGAATGAAAAATGTGCATAGATTACATTTGCATACTTTTCAAGTGAATTGTGCATAGATTACAATTGCAAAGTTTACATTCTGAAAAAATCAATCGTAGATTTAGATCAGTTTTCTTTGATTTGAATTTACATATATTTATGCTTGTTTTTAACACACAAAAATAAAAATAAAAACTGTTTTGGAATTGATTTGCATTAGTTTTTCTTGATGAAATTAGTGCATTAGAGAATTTGTTATATTTTCTCTTAGTGATCAATTTTTTCCATTGTTGGAAGTGAATGGAAACTCTCTCCTTACTTTAGTTAGGATTCATCGAATTGAAAAGATTACATTATCATATTTGATTGCATTCAGTTTTGGGTTGGGTCATAACACCATTGGTTTCATATCCATTTCCCCTTTTGAATAATAACAACCTAAATAACACAACGCTTAATTAAAATTCATCTAGTAATTTTTACATTTTTAGGGCTCTTTCCACTAATCTAGCTTAGGCTAGTGTCTTGGAATAGGTTTTAGTTAAATCTCCAAGACAGTAAAACAAACAAGTAGTCAATCTTGTAGTAGGAAGAAATTCCAATTGTTACATCTATGCTCTGGGAAAGCTCCTCTTAAAGGAGAAGAACGAGATCATATCTGAATCAGTGAGGTAATCAATCCTTCCTCATTAGGAATGATAGAAGATATTCACGTATTAAAAACAGTAAACCTCTGATTGACCATTGTTGAGGAGCCTAGGGTCACTTGTTGGTAAACCTTGGATTATGTCAAGGAGCCTTCAAGGGGATTGAGCTTTGTTACTCTGCCCTTGCGTGCGTATCGGATCGTAGACTGTTCCCCCAAGTATATTTGTTTCCGTTGGTAACCTTAGTGGCCATAATCTATAGGATTCTTTCCTAAGGTGACGGTGGAGGGAAGATCCCATTGTACCTGGAGTAGACGTCGACTAGACTCACTTGGACTCTCTTGGGGGTTATCTTCACTCGAGACGGTTATAGTGGAGAAACTTGTGCCAGTCTGTTTCATTAAGTAGGTTGTCGGGGTAACTGTTCCAATCGCCATTTCTGTATTGAATTCTACGACGTTGGATTTCATCACCAACTAGTGTTTTTAGTACGGAAAGTTACTGTTTGTGTGTGGTTTGACTCCTAGATTTGGTAGCGTGTGTTAATTTGTTTGTTTTTACTTTTAGAGACCATAGGTGTGAATTATGAATTTTAATTGTTAGGTGTGAATTGTGAATTGTTAATTTTAGTTTTAAATTGTTAATAAAATTCATTGAAGTTGAATACAATGGCAACTGTTCTGGAATTTACCAACCAAGGAACCCCTCTTAACGAGAATCCCAATACTTTTCCTTGCTTTGGAATTTTTTATCCTCCTTATATGGCTACTTTGTCATTACCTGGATTTACAATAGGTTTACCGATATGGTTATTTTCAACTTCATTGGCCCTAAATACTCCAATTGTTCCACCTCAACCGAATGCTTCACCTCAACAGAGTTCACCATCTCAACATCACCAACCTTCTGTTGACCTTTTACCTTCTTCGCCTAATATTTCTTCCTCCATTTCTTCCTCTTCGCTTGGTAAAAGCCTTGACGCTAGTAACCAAGCGACTAAGAAGAAGAAGAAGAAGAAGAAGCAAGATAAGAAAGAAGTCAACCAACCAACCATGGCTGTAAGTGTTAGTTGTGTTGAGGAAACCTCCAACATGCATCGTAAACCCAAATACCCTTGCAAGCTTTGTAAGGGTGACCACTTCCTTATCAGTTGTCCTGGTATTCCAAAGGTTTTGGAAGTATGGTTAGAAAAATCTCATCAACTTTCCATTGATCCATCAACCAATGATAGTCAAGTTCCTGGGAAAAAGGGTAAAGTTAGGTTTCCTTGTAAGTTATGCAAAGGGAGTCATCAACTCACATTTTCCCTCACATGGATGAAGCCTCAAAATTGTTGGAAAACCTTACTGCTCCACAGCAAGAATTTCCAACTGGTTACAACAAACTTTCTCCCAACCTACCGTCAACTAACGGAGTGATTGATCTAATTTCAAGTAAATTCGATCCCACTCTTCCATTGGAGAGTGAAACTCATATCACTCAGGTTGATGATCCATTAATTGATCAAGTGGTCGATTCAATTTCACATTCGGTCGATCCCACTCTCCCTTTAGAGAGTGAACTTCATACCGCTCAGGTTCTTCTTGTTACGTCAGATTCTTCTATGCCGGGGGGCATTTCACCTGTTTCTACAGAACCCCCTCCAAGTACTGAGGTCTTTTCCTTTGATTGGAATAGACTGACAGAACCTCGTCTTCCTTCCTCCATCCCTTTCCAAATCATTGTCAAGGCTGGTAGTAGGGACATACACCGCACACAGGTA
>APFE030293615.1:14072-28171 GCA_000404065.3 Pinus taeda | reverse complement strand
CTGCAGCGCCTCTCCTGCGACGCCTCCGCACTTCCGCAGCTGCAGCGCTCGAGAGATCACCCTTCACAGATTCGCTTTCCACTTCACTTTCATATAGATCGAGCTTTTAAAACAATAACCCAATATTTCAGATCTTAAGATATTCAACCCAAAAGCATGCCTAAGCCAAATGATCTCCTTTGCTTTATATAGGCAAGCTCTTCCTCAAATCATGGATCACGGGGCTCAATAATAATAATAAAATAAAACAATACCATGGGCCAAAACCATAACAAACCAATACCATCAACTCAATACTAGGGATCAACACGTCTGTCGAGATGCCATGGTCCAAAATCCATAGGTTCAAATTCCAAGGACTAACTACCATGGACCAAAGGTAAGTTTTCCCACATGAAATAAACTTTTCTCTGCATAAAATTTCCTGAACTTTTCTCCTGCGTACTTCTTAATTCTCATCATATTGAGAGATATGCCATGGGTGTTGCCATCAAGTACAACATCTGTAACATATAACATAATTCCAACAGTTCAGTCATACCCAAACACTTCCTCAAAAATTCGAAGCTTTTCTAGTCCAATGGCTTGGTCATAATGTCTGCAACTTGCTCCTGAGTCCTGCAATGTTGTAAAGCAATTTCTCCATTTCTTACCAATTCCGTAATGTAATGAAACCTTGTGTCAATGCGTTTAATTCTCTTATGAAACTCCGAATCCTTGGATAATGCAATAGCTGAGCTATTTTCACAAAAAATCACCGTTCATTTTGCCTGCTCTTGGCCTAAGCTCCTTAGCATTCTTCTCATCCAAACTGCTTAACATGCTACTGCTGTAGCTGCCACATATTCAGCCTCTGCTGTAGACAATGCTACAATAGGTTGTTTCTTAGAAGCCCATGAAATGGCTCCTAAACCCATGTGAAAGACATAACCGGATGTGCTTTTCCGATCATCTACACTTCCAGCCCAATCACTATCAGTGTATCCAATTAAATATGGACATTCTGAAGTAGTATATAAAATGCAAAATCCTTTTGTATCTTTAACATACCTCAAAATTCTTTTTTCTACCTACCAATGTGCTTCTTTTGGCCTCTCCATGAATCTGGAAATTAAACTAACAACAAACATTATATCTGGCCTGGTTGCAGTCAAATACATTAGGCTACCAACTATGCTCTCGTACAAGCTACGATCAAAATCCTTGTTGTTGTCCTCTTTGCTGAGTTTTAATCCCATCTCTGTGGGAGTGATCGTTGCCTTGCTGTCCTGCATATTAAATCTTTCCAATACTTCATTAACATATCTTGCTTGTGTGATAAAAATTCCATTTTCATTTTGATCTACTTGTATTCCTAAGAAGTATCTCAGGAAACCCATGTCAGTCATCTCAAATTCCTCTTTCATGACTTCTTTGAAATTCTCAATGAGATATTCATCATTACTTGTAAAAATAACATCATCAACATATAACACAAGAATTAAAATTTTACCATCCTTTTCTTTGATGTAGAGGGTGGGTTCTCCCTCGCATTTTTCAAATCCATTTTCCTGTAGATAGGAATCTATCATGTTGTACCATGCTCTTGGTGCTTGCTTCAACCCATAAAGAGCTTTCTTCAATCTGCACACTTTGTGCTCTTGGCCTTTCTTTTCATACCCTAGAGGTTGTTCTATGTAAACCTCTTCCATTAACACTCCATTTAGGAATTCTGACTTCACGTCCATTTGGTAAACTTTCCACTTTTTTGTGCTGCTATGGATAGCACTGCTCTCACGGTTTCTATTCTTGTAACCGATGCGAAAGTTTCCTCATAGTCTCTCCCATACTGCTGCTTGTATCCTTTGACAACCAGCCTTTCGTTGTGTCTTTCTATTTTGCCTTCAGCATTACTCTTGGTCTTGTAGACCCATTTAACTGCAATGACTTCTTTTCTTTTTGGTAGTTCAACCAAATCCCATGTCTTGTTTCTTTCTATGGCATTGATATCCTCATCCATAGCTTCTATCCATTTCTTATCCTTAATAGCATATTCGAAATTAATAGGGTCATCAACATGACAATATAATGCAAACAAAGAATTCATACCTTCATTTGCTGCCTCTTGCTCATAAATGTCACTTAAATTTCTAAACTTCTTACCTCTTTCATTTGGTGTGCAAGTGCTTGAAGAAGCACTTGAATTTCCTCCTTGTGGTGTTCTCGGAGAAGCACTTCCATTTCTCCTCAAGGGCGTCGCTTGCTGCCATTGTGTTGGGACTACTATTTGGGGATGTATTTCAGCCATCTCCTCATCATCTTCATCATGAGACAAACAGTTTTTAACATTCACTGTTTTCTCTATACTTCCATCCCAAGCTTCCTCCTCAATGAATTGAACATCTATGCTCACGAAAAAATTTCTTGGTAGATGGGATATACAACTTGTAAGCTTTGGATTCCTCACTGTATCCAATGAAAATATGTTTCCCCCCTTTGCTGTCCAACTTCCTCCTTAGCTGATCTGGAATGTGTGCATAAGCCACACATCCAAAAACTTTCATGTGGGTGACTCCTTACTTTCTCCCACTCCATGCTTCTTCCGATACTCTGTTCATCACTGCTTTTGTAGGACACCTATTCAGAATATATGCTACACAATTTACAGCTTCAGCCCAATAATCATTTGGCAAATGCTTTGCCTTTAGCATACTCCTCGCCATATCCATGATGGTCCTATTCTTCCTTTCAGCAACACCATTTTGCTGTGGAGTGTACCTTGCTGTAAATTGCTTATGAATTCCATTTTTTCTACAAAACCATAGGAATTCCTTGGAGATATACTCACCTCCTCTATCAGTTCTTAGAACTTTGATATGTAGCCCACTTTGGTTTTCTACAAGTGCTTTGAAATTTCGAAATTTTTCAAACACTTCACTTTTGTTCTTTAGAAAATAAACCCAAGTTTTTCTAGTAAAATCATGAATGAAAGTTAGAAACTATTGGCTACCCGCTAGTGATGGAGTTTGCATTGGTCCACATACATCTGAGTGAACAATTTCTAAAGGTGATTTTTCCCTTATGCTTTTCCCTTATGGAAAACTTTCTCTGTGTTGTTTCCCCAAGATACAACCTTCACAAAGGCTGTCCGATTTCTCTATCAATGGTAATCCTCTTACCATTCCTTTTCTACTCAACAAGTTAACACCTCCAAAGTTGAGATGTCCAAATCTCAAGTGCCACAACCAATTTTCATCCTTTGGTACGCTTTGGAAAACCTCTTGGGTAATTGTTGCAATTACTTCTTTGTTTTTCAATTTTGCCCTTATTCTGAGAGGGAACATCCTATTCCTCGTCATCTTCACTTCAGCAATACATCTTTTGTTGGATGCTCTATCCATGATGGTGCATACATCATTCACAAGGAAGACATTGTACCCCTTTTGAACAAGTTGCCCAATGCTTAAGAGGTTACATTTCATTCCAGTAACATAATGGACATCTGCTATGGTTTTCGTTTCACCTTTCCTTGTAAATATTTTAACTTCTCCTTTTCCCATAACAGAAATTCTACTATTAGTCCCAAGTGTGACTTGTGATTTCACATTTTGATCTACAGCAGAAAACAGGGCTATGTTTCCTGTCATATGGTTGCTACAACCAGAGTCTAGGAACCATATATCATCACTGTTTGTTTAAGCTATGTTACAAGCTCTCAACTCATTGTCTTGGCTAATATTTTCTCTAGTGATATTTGCACTAGATCTATTATTCATATCATGCTGCTTCTTCCTACATTCATTGGCATAATGCCCATATTTTTTACAATAATAACATTGGACATTGGATTTATCATACCTTTGTCCTTGAGCATGATGATGTCCACTTTTTTGACTGCTGCCTTGGCCTTGGTTCTAATTTGGATTGCTGCCTCTTCCTTGAGCATTTGCTGGACTGTTCCTTCCACCTCTGTTTTGGCTTCGGGCCTCTTCCTCTCTTGTTTCCTCTGCCTTGACCTCTTCCTCTTCCAAAAGAAATTTGGGTCTTGAAGGCTTGTTCTAGAGATGCGTTTTCATTTCTACTCAACCTCTGCTCATGTGTTATCAGTGATGCATGAAGTTCATCAACTGAAAAGTTTGAGAGATCCTTTGTCTCTTCTATGATGGTGACAATCACATCAAACTTTGAGAGTAGGATCCTCAATAGTTTCTCCACAATCCTCCTTTCTTCAAGAACTTCTCCATGAGTCCTTATCTGTGTGACCAGTCCAATTACATGTGTGAAGAATGAGTCAATATTTTCTGACTCCTTCATGCATAGATTCTCAAAATCTCTCCTCAGCAACTGTAGTTTTGCTGTCTTCACTTTCTCCATGCCTTGATAGGCTGTCTTGAGAGTTTTCCATGTTTCTTTGGATGTCTTGGCTGCTGCTATCCTTGGAAACACACTCTCATGCACTGCTTGATATAAAAATATGAGGGATTTTGAATCCTTCTTCCTATTTCTCTTCAATAGATCTTTCTCTGCCTGAGTTAATCTGTTAAACTCATTTTCATATACTGGTTCTTCAAACCCATATTCAACAAGTTCCCATAAATCATGAGAAGCAAACAGAGCTCTCATGGTTATTTCCTAATAGTCATAGTTTTTTCCATTAAATTGTGGGAGCTAAGTATTAAACATACCCACGCTAGTGCTGGTGTTAACCATTCTTGCACTCTAAACTATGATTCTAATACTTGACTGTGTTTTTTTTTTTAAACAACTCACTGTCTTCAACAGCAACAAAAAAAACTAATCTGAGAAATACCTGGATCCTTTTGCCTAAGACTTCACTCTGCTGGAGAATCTGCTGCAACAATAAATCCTTGCTTCAGCTTCTTTGACACCTTCAAAGAGCCTGGACAAGCTCTGATACCACTGTTGGGAATTTTTCTGGTAAAATTCCAAAAACAAATCAACTGAACACAGAGTGATACTATGTTTTTGCCACATGATCTTTAACACAGGAAAGCTACAATTGTTTTCTGAGAAGACAGATATTTTCTCACACATAAAAACATTTTGTATTCATTAACAAACTGGCTATTACAAACTTCATCCTCTTAACAGAGGGATTCACCAAGAACTTCAAATGAAATTACTCTGTCTCCTTTTGAAAAATTTACACTGTTGTGTGTAAATTTTCATTTACATTTACTGTTGTAAGAAAAAGCTCTTACATATCCCCTGCTGCATTCTTCACATTACATTTTCAATCAACAAAAATACATATGCCTTTTTGCATATAGTTCTTCCCTCACGCTGCTCTGTTCTCTTTGTTTCACACAGTTGTGCGTATATCCTCTCTCACACTACACAACTTACATTACACTTCATATGTAATAACAAAAAGCATTATTTTTTTTTTTTTAACAAAAACGACTACCAAAATAAAACATTACAATATTACATGCCGTAAAAAAAATAAACTTAAAGACTTTTACGTACTATCTACGACAATAATAAATTCATTAAATGCCTTAATGATAAAACCGGTGGTCAAACCAAAATTTCTTTTACTCCACCCAATCTCCATGCCCTGCAGATCTGTACGTAGCTTTGACTTGATCAACAGCGGACAGTCATCCTCGCAATCGAACAATTCATGACAATATCGGACGGCCCTTTTCTTACAAACTTTACGTCCCTATGGAAAGTGGTTTTATGAAAGTACAATTGGCGCGTGGTAGAATTTTATTGCATCGAGGGCGATTGAAGGAATACCACTCCTTCCGTAAAAGCGATCCGATGGAGGTTGGCAGTTTTCCTCAACTGTTTTTTTAGGAGTAAATGCGCACAGATGAAATTAATATTTCAACACATCGCACATCATGTGATCATGCGGTCCGGCGACGTTGGGGTGTGGAGTCCAATGAGAGTAAGGGGGGCCATTCTTGTTCAGCCTTACTTAAGCGCCGAGCAACGTACACGATCAGAGATCGAGTGCCCACCCGACGCATTTATCACTCTGCAACTGAGTGACATGTGTTGGCCAGTTTCACTCCCTGTGGTAGTGACAAAGATCATCCATTTAGTACTCCTTGGAGCCCCAGAGCACCCAAGCTGGAAGAGGTACCGTTGTTCCCCTTGCTGGTCACCATCGGTGGTAGAGATATACTTAGAGATCGTGGACACGATTACTGTGAGTCACTGAAGTGGTGCGATAACAGTGTGGAGGTTGTGGTTTTTGAGGAAGAACAGCATGCCTTCTATGCCCGCAAACCCCATTGTCCCTCTTCTCAACGCCTGATGGGACAAATCTCCCATTTCATCTCCTCCTTTCCGTCAGAGTCCGTGACTCATGTTACCGATATTGCCAGATAGATCGAGACTACAAATTTGAATAATTAGTAGACTTTTGTCCTCGAAAGGTTCACTTTGTAGTTGTATCAAACGTGGAAAGTAAATAATTGATGCCCTAATAGTGTTTTAAATCAGCGCTGATCATAAGGTCACCATGACAAGTTAAACTAGTAAAATGGTTAAATCTCTATGTAAATTTGGGTGTTTGTCATTGTATTTTTTATTATTATTAAGAATATGTTTGTAGTGATTAATTGTATAGGGTTAAATCCTATGAGGTTCATCATGTGACTCTCAAGTGTGGATGATAATGGAGTCTTCAAACTCATTATATCAATAAGAGACCTTGCAAGAAATTAAGAATGAGTTGTAGGAGTTAAAGGATAACATGGTAAGGGAACATAAATTTGTATCAAATGTAAAGATCACTATGATGGTCACAGATTGGGTGTCGGACGTGTCATAATCGTGGCCAAGAAAATCCATATTTACACACTATTGATCTCTAATGGTGCATATGATAGTTACTTATGGGATATGTACTCTTATGTTCCTTGATGTTATTGATCTACAAATGAAGAAGATTAAGAATATATTGAGGAGGATTGAAGTGAGTGTGGCATAGACCAAGCATTCACAACCTTATGGAACATGTACGTATTGAGATGGATGCCTCCACTTCCTTCTAACTTTCCTTATGTTGGTTCTTTATTAATTTTTTATATAGCCTTTAAGCGGCTTTCCAAAGCTGTCATATAAATAACTATCTTAATAGAATACTTTAGTCAACTTTGTATTTTCGAATAATATAATTTTTTGGATTAAAAATATCATGTTTTGGTTTCACTATGAGACCATTAACAAGTGGAGACCAAATATGTATATAGCTTGATCTTGATAATAGAAATTAACTTTAAAAAGAAGAATTAAATATTTTACCATTATTTGAGAGAATAAAATTTAAGAAATCTATTACAATTATTGACAAGGGTCTTTACTTGTTAATGGTTTCACAGTGCGAAATGAGATAATTGACAAAACATGATAATTTTAATCCTAATTAAATTAAAAGAGAAGAATTAAATCTATTACAATGGCTTGAGAGAATAAAAGGTCAGTTAAAGATGCAGTGGAACCTAAGAACACAAAAGATGTTTATTTGATCCCATCTTCCTATGGGCTCCCCTACATTGGAGAAACTATATGTTCCATTAATCGAAGAATTTAAGAGTGACTCACATAAAACGCATCTTATCTTTGGTAGAACACCTGAGAAGATAGAGCACCACATCTATATAGAGGATTCCCAAGTCATTGCCAAGATTGATCATTTCCATCACTGTACGTTTAGGGAGACTATCGAAATTGAGAAAAGGTCTAAGCTGTTTGAATAGGGATGATGGATGGAAGATTAGCATTTGTTGGATCTCATCCCTTTATTCATAGGTGTCGTCCTTTAATTTTCTCCCTCCCTTCCTCAATGGTTCCCTTTCTTTTAGACCGTTTTATTTTTGGATCTTTTTATCTTATGCTTATTTGAAGATGTATGGTAATTTATTGTTCTTTCCCTCTAATCCTTTTTATTAAATTTTATTTCTTGTTATTCCATGGTTTATGTTATTTTATTATAGTCGACATTGTTTTTTATTTAAAGAATATTCTATTTCTTTTTGAGAGGGACACGTGTAAACTCCACATTAGAACTCACAAATTCTCAACCAATATAGATCCATCTTAACCACCAATACCTATCCATATTAAGCACTAATCTAACATGAACCAAGAGGGATCAAATTTGTTTAGGTGGAAACTTCTTTTAGAGCCCAAAATTTGAAAAAAAAATTGTATCTCAATGAAACTGTAGTGATTCTCTCTCTTTCGCAATATTTCATTGTTTATATTGTATTTTTGAATGTTATATAGAATACATTATGCACATTAAAATGGTTTTTTTTGTTATTAAAGTTATTTTTAAGTATAGTCAATACTTGTTAATAAAGATAGTTTATTTAAATCTAGTGTTGAAGTATTTTTCAAAAGTATAAAGTTTAACATCTTACACATTTTTTTTTACTTCTAATTATTTTACCTCCTTTTAAATATGAAATTATATTATGGCATTTGGAAAACTTACTAAACACCCATAACATATTTATTTATGTTTTTTTTTTTTATATTATAGTGCACATTGTTTTTTATTTAGAGAATATTTTATTTTTATTTTGAGAGGAACACATGTCAACTCCACATTCAACGTTGACAAACTTAAATATCTGCATCATACTATAGAATGAGTATATTGGCTCAACCAACATAGATTCATCTTAACCACGGATCACGTGAGCAGAGTCAGTAATTTTTTATTTTTTAAATTGTATTTTTGAATATTATGGAGATTACATAACATGTGCATTGAGCCTTTTTATCAATGTGCATTAAACTGGTTTTTTGTTGTTAATATATTTGTAAGTATACATCAATATTAATTCATAATCCACATTGATATTTTATTCCATACAATAGTAAAATTTTCTTTATATATACATATGTATGAAGTTGATATCACATGTTAAAATATTTTTGAAAAATATAAGGTTAAACATTTTACTCACATTATTTTTTACTTAACTAATTAAATATTCATAGCATTGTTGGGTTGTGTTATATTATTTCCATGACTTGGCAACGTAGTTAACGGGGGGGGTTAGAGGGGGAGCAGAGCCCCCCTTCATTACGTTGATTGCGTAGCGGGTTTGAGGGGGGCGAGTAGCCCCCCTTTATGGGGTCCAGGGCAGTGCCCCAGGAAATTTTTTTTTGACCCTATATTTGGTTGGGAGGACCTCCCTATGGGTTTGTGCATGATTTTTGCACATGGTAAAGGACGTGATAGTTTTCGGTCCATGGTATTGGATGCGTCAGCATGTATAAATATGTATTGTAACATTGAAAGGAACATAATGAAAAATCAAGCTGGTAGTCCTGGTTTTGGGATCCATGGGAAAATCTCTTTGTATATGTGTTTTATGTGTTATGCTCTCGCATTGTCTATTTTCTATTCTTAGAATTCGTATGCATATAATTTCTGTACGGGGTTGAAACCTACATTTAGTATCGGAGCTGTTTTGGCTTCAAGAGGACGCATTTGTTGCTGAGGGGTTTCTCTCGAGTTTGTGGTAGACCCTGTTCAGTGGGAGATCTGCAGGATTGATTCTGATGGTAAAAGAAGATGGCGAGTAGTGGAAAGATAGAGATCGAGAAATTTAATGGTCAAAGTTTTGAGTTGTGGAAACTCAAGATGGAGGATCTGTTGGTGGATAAAGATTAGTGGATCATAGTAGATTCGGGTACTAAACCAATGAGAGTATCTGATGAACAATGGAAGAAGCTGGATCAAAAGGAAAGGAGCACAATATGATTGTGTGTCTTAGATTCAATATTGTTGAATGTATCAGGGGAAGCTACAGTGAATTCTTTGTGGGACAAGTTAGGAACTTTGTACCAATCTAAGTCTCTGGTGAATAAACAGTTCCTACGGAAAAAGCTATATAACCTCGGTGACAGAGCATTTGAACGCATTTAATACTATGGTAAGTCGGTTGTTATTTGTTGATATTAAAATTTCAGATGAAGATAAGTGCATAAATTTGTTGTGTTCTCTACCAATTCATGTGATAGTCTGGTTATTGTAATAAGTAGCAATGCAACTGCCTTGCATTTTGATGAAATAGTATCATCCTTGTTGATGAAGGAGATGAGACAGAAAAATATGGAGAGCTAGAATGGTGATGCCTTGTCTGTACGAGGACAGTCCCATAACAGAAACAAAAATAAGTCATCGAGAGGGAGATCTAAATATAGAGGGACATCTAAATCTCCAGGAAAACCTGTAAAGGTGGTTTGCTAGAAATGTAGAAAGGAAGGGCACTAAAAAAGGGACTGTAAATCTAAAGCTCCTGACAAAGGAAAGGGATCTGATGATGCTCCTTCTCCAGAGGAAAAAACCACCTCACATGAAAGTGGGGATGTGTACTTAGCTTCTTCAAGCACACATGTAGATCACGAGGCATGGTTGATTGACTCAGATGCATCCTTTCACTTCACTCCCCATAGAGAGTGGTTATGCAAGTATGAGAAATATGATGGTGGTGATGCCTTCTTAGGGGATGATAGGAAGTTTAGAATCGTTGGTTGTGGAAAGTTAAAGTTGAATTTGCAAGGTGGAAGGGTTAGAACACTTCTAGGTGTTTTGCATATTCCTGATTTCTGTGTACTTGGCTAGAAATCTGATTTCTGTAAGCAAGCTAGATGATGCAGGTGTAAAAACAGTGTTTGAGAAGGATACTGATCCAGGTGGATATTGGTGGCCATCCACCTATCCCATTTGGACCCCCATAACTGTCTCTTTTAGTTTTTCAGTTTCCATAATTGTAGCACAATTTACTATTTTTAGCAATTTTTTGGGTCCTGAACTTCCAGAGCTATTTTGAGGCCCTAAACAACGTTTTATGGGAAAATTGGGAGCAACACTTTTCCATCCCAAAGTTGTAGTGCTCGAATAGATCTTTCTAACGAAATATTGTGCATGTCAAACAGAGATTGTATCCCAAAGTTACGACCCTGGGAAGTTGATGTACCAATTTACCCAAACGGGGCCCACAGTTTGGCGTTTCATCTTCTAGGGTTGGGTTTTTGGATGTTTAGGGTTTTCCATTATTTCTCAATAATAAATAGGCATTCGAGCCTCATTGTAAGACAGTTCAGAGGCATGTAGCTACCACATCTCTTCTCATATATAAGCTACCATCACCCTAGTTGGTTTATTTCCATTTATGTTTGTAAGCATATTTTAGTATTTTACATTAATGAAATGAAGTATTGTTTCCACTGCATCTCTGTATTTATGGTTATCTTTGTAATTTTTTGTATTCTTGTTTAAATTCAGATCAGATCCCTATAAGATGGTTCGGGGAGCACTGTTATTGATGCGTGGAGTTCGGATTGGAACTTTGTACAAGCTACAAGGTAGCACTGTTGTTGATGGGTGGAATAGTTCTATGGTTCCTGAAAGTGGAGCAGAAAATCTAGTGGTCTCTAGAGAGAAGACAATGTTGTGGCATCAAAGGCTTGAACATATTGGAGAGAAAAGCCTCTGAATACTTCATGGTAAAGGTATGGTAGAAGGTATGAGTAATAGCTCTCTGGAATTTGATTTCTATGAAAATTATATATATGGGAAGCATAATTGGGTGAGTTTCCCCTCTGGTGGTAAGAGGGCGAAATAGATATTAGGGCTTGTGCACATTGATGCGTTTGGACTTGTGAAGGTTCTACCACTGGGTAAGTCTGTGTACTATGTATCATTTATAGATGACCTTTCAAGGAATACATGGATATATTTCTTTAGGAAGAAATTTGAATTCTTTGACAGGTTTAAAGAATTTAAGGCTCTAGTGGAAAACCAAAGAGAGAAGAAGATAAAGGTGCTGAGGACAGATAACGGTGGAGAGTTTTGCAGTAAGGAATTTGAAGAATCCTGTAAGAAGTGTGGTATAGCACGACAAAATACTACTCCATATACACCTGAGAAAAATAGAGTTGTAGAAAGAATGAATAAGACGTTGCTAGAAAGGGCAAGAAGCATGCTCAATGGTGTCGGGTTAGGATAGGAATTCTGAGTAAAGGTGATGGAGACAACATGTTACCTAGTCAACAGATCACCTTCATCAGCATTGGAGGATAAGACTCCGCAAGAGGTATGGACTAGTAAGAAACCCTCTCTTTCACATTTGAGGGTATTTAGATGTGATACATATGTACATGTTCCAAAGGAGAAAAGAACCAAGTTGGATAGTAAATCTGAAAAGTGCGTCTTTATTGGGTATAAGGATGGTTTAAAGGGTTATAAGATTTGGAACCGAGTAACAAGGAAGGTTGTGTACAGTCAAGATGTGGTCTTCAGAGATGTGAAAGATGTTATTAAACATGAAGTCCCATCAAAGGAACCTGAGAATATAGAGTTTGAGTTTAAGGAGGAAGAATCAGACTCTACAAAAAAAGAAGAATCAGAAGATGAGGAGCCACAAAATCTGGGTGTGAGAAGATTAGTTCGAGAAAAAAGGCAGCAAGAAAGGTATAGTCCCTCTGTTTTCTGTTCAAATTTTGCTTTATCTATTACTGATGATGATCTGAGAACTGTGAAAGAAGAAGTAGATTCGAGGGATGGAAAAATATGGAAATAGGCCATGGTTAAAGAAATGGCATCTTTGCACAAAAATGAAGCTTCGGATCTGGTGGAGTTGTCGATTGGAAGGAAACCCATTGCCAACAAATGGGTGTTCAAGAAGAAGACAAATGCAGAAGGAAAGGTGGAGAAATACAAAGCTCGGTTAGTAGCAAAAGGTTATTCCCAAGTGCCAGGAATTAATTTTGGTGATATTTTTTCTCTTGTTTCCAAGGTAGCTTCTATTATATTACTTTCATTTGTTGTTTCTTTTAATTTTAAGGTAGAACAGATGGATGTGAAGACAACATTTCTTCACGAGGATCTGGAAGAGGAGATCTACATGAAGCAACTTGAAGGCTTTGTGGTGAAGGGTAAGAAAGAACTGGCATGCAAGTTAAAAATTCTCTATATGGGTTAAAACAGTCACCAAGGATGTGGTATCAAAAATTTGATACATTTATACGGGGACTTGGCTTCACCAGAAGCAAGGCAGATCACTATGTCTATTTTAAACTAATTAGTGACTGTGTTATTTATCTGGTCTTGTATGTGGATGATATGTTGCTAGTTGGAAATGACAAAGAAATTATCCAAGATTTGAAGACCCAATTGTGCTCCAAATTCGACATGAAAGATCTTGGTGTTGCAAACTATATTTTGGGCATGGAAATTAAAAGAGATCATGCAAGGAGAAAGCTCTGGTTAAACCAGAGGAAATATGTCGAGACAATACTGCAAATGTTTAATATGCAGGATAGTGAACTATTGAAGATTCCTATACCTATAGGTGTAAAGTTATCTGCTGAACAGTGTCCCAAGATACAAGAAGAGGAAGAGGATATGTCTCGTGTTCCATATGCAAGTGCAGTTGGTAGCTTGATGTATAAAATGGTCTGTACTAGATCAGACATTCCATATGTAGTGGGAGTATTGAGTAGGTTTATGTCAAAACCAGGGAAGGAGCATTGGACAATAGTGAAGAGGGTTTTTAGGTATTTGTGTGTCACTAGTGATTATGGTTTTTGCTACCAAGGAAGACCGGGATTGGACAGAGTTTTGGATATCCATGGCTTTGTTGATGCAGACTGGGCTAGAGATCTGGATCAAAGAAGATCTACAAGTGGTTATGTGTTTAACTTATTTGGAGGTGTAGTCAATTGGATGAGTAAGAAAAAATTTGTAGTGGCACTATCAACTATATAGATAGAATACATGGCAACCACTCATGCAAGCAAGGAAGCAATTTGGTTGCAGAGATTGTGTTCAAGTATGAGGTTAGTACAGGGAGCTATAAGGATAGACTATGACAACCAAAGTGCAATTTTCTTGGCAAAGAACCCTGCTTATCATTCAAAGACAAATCACATTGATGTTTAGTATCACTTTGTGAGGGATATGATAGAAGAAAAAAAGGTGTTGCTGGTAAAGCTGGACACTTTAAAGAATACTACAGATGCATTCAAAAAATCTGTGAGCTCTGAGAAGTTCTCTTGGCATAGAGAAACAATGGGTGTTTCAGGGCTAGATAAATGACTAAGCTCTCCTATGGCCC
>APFE030293615.1:0-13660 GCA_000404065.3 Pinus taeda | reverse complement strand
GTGGACCTACCTATGGTTTTGTGCATGATTTTTGCACATGGTTTTGGACGCGATGGTTTTCGGTCCATGGTTTTGGACACGATCGTTTTTGGTCCATGGTATTCGATGCTTCAGCATGTATAAATATGTATTGTAACATTGAAAGGAACACAATGAAAAATCAAGCTAGTAGTCTCGGTTTGAGATCTAAGGGAAAATCTCTATGTATATGTGTTTTATGTGTTATGCTCTTGCATTGTTTATTTTCTGTTCTTTGAATTCATATGCAGATAATTCCTATACGAGGTTAAAACCTACATTTTTTATTTAATTATAGCTTCTTCTTTTTTCATTATATCTTACATTGTTTTTCTATAAAAAAAAAAAAAATTATTTTTATTTGAAGAAAAACCAATACATCACTATAAATAAACTTTTCAAAATAAAAATTACCCAAAAAAATAAATATCATATCATAAAATATATGTAACATATAATGAAGTGTAAAGTATTATTGGGAATATTTATTGCATTTCATTTTTTTTTTAATAAAACGGGGTAAAATGCTACAAGAAATTTGACTTAACCCCTTTGTTTTTGCCCCATCTCCATCATCATTTTATATCGTTATTAATATTTTTCTCTATATACACTTATTTTTATTTTAATAAACATTTTTTAATATTTTTATAAGAAATTAAAGTAATCTGATTTTCCATCAGCCAAGCCAAATAAAAGAGTTAGTCATGTATTGTGATTTTAACGTTTATATAATATAGGATGAGAAATGATGGATAATTTTATAGAAGTAAAAGATGAATAATTTTATTTTTATGGAAAATGAGAATGATGGACCAATATTAATTAGTAATTGTTTTAAAAGGTGTCAAAGAAGTTGGTAGAATTCTTAAATTGGAAAAGTTGTATTTTGGTTTGAAATAATAATTCTTGTATTAGATTTAGGTTGTTTAGTGTTTATTTTTTTTTTAAATATGACTAAATTTATTAATGAAACAAAAAATAATAATACATGGAGGCACCGTCCTCTGCAAATCTTGTCTCAGATTTTACTATGTTTAAACCAACAGTAATTGAAAATGTCTGCCCTCAAAGGGGAAACCAATCCAAAGTTCGAGGATTGAGCTTCCCACGCAGGGGAACGAGCCTTTAATAACATTGTAGTAGAGTTTTTTTTACCAAAACAACAAAATTGACATCAAATTTAACAAAAATTCAAAACGGACCCCTAAGATGGTGACTGGGTGGTTAAAAAACCAGAAAAAAACCTTAGCCTGCTAGGTGTCAGTAGGTGGCAGAGGTTCCTCCACAATGAGACACATGTAGGCATCCATATTTCCTTCGTCGTGCTTTTGCCCACTCGTCGTGACTTCCATCTTCGCATTGCCACTTGGAATGTTGTGTACACCATCCGGTTCAAAACTTCACCATGAGTTTTGCAAGTCCCCGAGCTACTACCAGGAGTTTTGTGTCTACCGGTGCCGGTCCTTTCCTGAATGATGCGTTCCAGGCCAACAAAGCTCTGTGGCTCCTCTCTGAAGGCAACATAAATGGTAGCTATAATGGACTCTCCAATGTACAACGGAATTGGAGCTGGGAAGAATGGCAAGGACGCATTGTCAGGTTAGAGTCATCAAGAGGTTGTTGGGCGTTCGTAGCACGCCTATCGTTGGTCATCTGGGCACGCCCCCTACCACTGCGGGTGGTGGGATATCGACCCGTGAAGTGAGCAGCTGTCGAGGGTGAGGAGGAATCCGTAGGAGTGGAAGTAGAGAGGGACAACGAGGGAGGCTGAGGTGCTCTGCCCCTGCTGCTACCCCTTCTGCATCTCATCTTGTGTCCCAAACGAGGCATAGTGGTCTGGTTGGAATTAGTTCGACAGGTGCTTGGAGGGACAGGATGAGGGATGGAATGGCTAGTGGAGGCAGGAGAATGGGGAATTCGATTATCAAAAGTAGAATTCAGGGCCGAAGCAGCAATTCTGAAATAGCAAGTCAAGTTATGCGAGAAATGGGCACCTTCAACCATTTCAATGCAACAGAGGATCTGGCACCTTCTCCCTGTAGTCGTGCGAGAGCTTGGCTCTGGAGTAGCGGGGAGGTAGTTACAGGCCAAAGGAGGTAGGATGGGGGGAAGGCGATTCGAAATCGCCATCTTATGGATCAGTGTGAGGTATCCTTCGCCTTCACACAACATTAATTTTTTTTTTGCTTTCACACAACATTAAAATACCACTAATTATGGTGGTGGGCTTCTGGGTGGAAGCGTGGGTGGCCATGTGGCCACACCACTTGCCAGCCCGGATTAGCTGCACTGTACCAGCATGATTATTCACCCGCATCTGGGAGTATTTGTGTTAAGTTGGTAATACACAATTAAAATAATATTTGAAATATTGAGATGATGAAAGTCCTATAGTTTGTCTATACATATCAAATAGGTTGTGGTGTCATATGCACACTTTTCTTAGCAACGAGAAATGAGATTTTATTGTCACCTACAATATAAGATATGGCTATGGTTCTTATATTGCCAATGATGGAATTTTATATAATTCAAAATCATCTAATGGACCGGAAAATGCATGGAGCTTTTGTATGAATCATCTAGTATGGTATTCACCTATTGTTTTACACTACCAACAAAATAATTTGTCACTTCAAAAGTAAGTGGAACATATTTCCACTCATAAGCAAAGACACCCTTATTGTTTACAATTAAAGATGGGCAACACTGATGGGCATTATTTGGAAATCATTTACCTAGGTTTTATCTTTTCATCATTATTTAATAGCAAACTAAAAAAATTAGACCATGACCCAAAAAAACAAATTAAATATTTTTAGTATTTAACCAAAAAAAGCCCAAAACCAATTTTTTTAATCTAAATTAAATAATTTTGAAAAAATATTTACCACAAATCAAAGAGTGTTTTTTAATTGGAATTGGGATTTGAAAAACATTTAGCAATGGATGGAGCTTTTATATGAACTCTCTAGTATGATATTCACCTAATTTTTTAGAGTACCAACAAAATAATTTGCCACTTCAATAGTAAGTGGAATATATTTCCACTCATAAGCAAAGACACCCTTGTTGTTTACAATTATGGATATGCAACATTGATAGGCATCATTTGAAAATCAATTGCCTAGGTTTTATCTTTTTATTATTATTTAATAATAAACCAAAAAACATAAACCATGACTTAAAAACAAAATAAAAAACAAAAACAAAAATTAAAAAAAAAATTACATTTTTTAGTGTTCAACCCAAAAAATGCCCATAGCCTATTTTTTTAATCCAAATTAAATACTTTTGAAAATTCCTTACTACAAATCAAAGATTGTTTTATTAATATAGTTGTGATTAAAAAACATCTAATTCATTTAGAAATATAATTAAAATTAATAATTAATAATATAAAAATAATTTTACAATTTAATTAAAACCAAATTAGCAACAAAGTATCTCATTACAAACAATTTTGCTTTCAATTTTTAGACAATACAATTATTTATATATATATATATCACTTATATGTATATAGATTATACTTGTATATAACTTTTATATATACAATTATAAATAAGTTATATTTTTTATATGAGGCAAACAAAAAACATACTCTTTCTTTGTTGTGGTATATGATTTGGTACTCATTCGAAGTCCATTCCTTTCCATCCATAAATATAAGTCATATGATATCAATATTTTATGATGATGTGTTTTGCAATTCAAACTTTTATATCAAGATTATTTTTTTTTTAATAATAATTAGAATTTTTATATTTTTACAATATTTTTTTAATAAAAACTAATAATATAATTATAACAGATTCTCATCTTCATAGAAATAAAAATACCCAGATTGGATTATGGCAAAAGCTTATAAATGCTGTGTAGGAATTTTAATATCGGCTTCTATCAGGGGTCAAGCCTTTGCTCTCAACATGCTAAATGTCTATGCTCCTTATAAAAATAGACTTTCCTTTTGGGAAAGGCTCTTTGAATACCAAATTCTTGAGATCGAATCGCTGATGATAGCTGGTGACTTAAATTTGACTCTTAGTTCTGATGAATGCTGGGGTAATTGCAGGAAAATTGACCCTCTGGCTGACAGAGTCAGGAAGGAATTACTAAATAAGGATCTGGTGGACATTGTTCCCAATAGAATGAGGCCTACTTGGGACAACATGAGGACTGGGCAGGCCTACATAGCAAAGAGAATCGACAGAATTATCATTCATGCAAGCATTATTGGGAAATTGGGAATGCCACTATTGTCTATTGGGAACGATTATACTTCTGACCACAGACCCATTCTCCTCAAATGGCGCAAAAAAGTTATCAGGCTCGGTTACTCTTTTAAATTCAACAGGATCCATTTAGAAGATCCATTCTTTAATGAAATAATAACAAGAAAATGGAAGAATCTCCTAGAATATGAAATGGTTCCCTTTATGCCATTCCGAGTAAAGATGGATAGCCTGAGGTCTCTGACGAAGGATTGGCAAATTCGAGAGAGAAGGATGGACAAACAAGAGTTAAATAATATCCAAAAGGAACTGGACTCCCTATTAGAGTCAGCTGATCTGAATAGCCTATCTATAGACCTAAAAAGCATGATAAGAAATTTGGAGAAAAGGAAACAATTGATTTTACAAAAGGAGGAGGCTACATGGTGACTAAAGAGCAGAGCCATCTGGCTCAAAGAGGGGGACAAAAATATGAGGTTCTTCCACAAGTATGCAAATTCAAGAAGAGAGAAAAACTCTATTTGGAGCATCAGAGATGAAAAGGGGAATGTTCTTTTAACACAGCATGAAATCTCGGCAGAGGCTACAATATTTTTTCAGAATCAATACATAAGAAGGGAGGTAACCTTTCAAGATGCTCTATGGGGCATTGAGCTGGTTCCGGAAATGTTTGATGACACAGCAAATGAAGGCTTCATAAAGCCAATTTCTGAAGAAGAACTATTGAGAGCTATCAAAACTTTCAAAAAGGATAAAAGCCTAGGGCCAGATGGATGGCCAATCAAATTTTTCTCTCACTTCTTTGAACTCTTCAAAACAGATCTGTTACAGATGGTCGAAGCATCCCGGATGTCAGGAAGCATTCATACACCTACCTCCTCTACCTTTATTGCTCTAATTCCAAAAAAGGAAAGGTCTGATTCCTTCCACGATTTTAGACCTATGTCACTCTGCAACATCATGTTCAAAATTATCTCAAGAATCATTGCAGAAAGGATGCAGCCTGTTCATAATTCTTTCATCTCTAGGGACCAACATGCATTCTTAGAGGGTCGTATCATCTTGGATGCGGTTGCCATGACTCAGGAAAGTTTGTTCTCAATGTTGTCAAACAATTTGGATGTGGCTATTCTAAAGATTGATTTGTAAAAAGCCTATGAATGTGTAGACTGGGGCTTTTTAAGAATCTTGCTGGCTAAAATAGGACTAAAATCACAGAGCATCAACTGGGTCATGTTCTGTGTTGAGAACGTCAGATATTCTGTAATTGTAAATGGAATTCCTTCGACTTTCTTCCAAGCAGAGAGAGGTCTCCGACAGGGATGTCCCCTATCCCCACTGCTCGTCATTTTGGTAATGAACTCTCTCAAACTGCATATAAATAAAGCAGTCGAGGACAAGAGATGCCGCCTGGTAAAGATTTGTAAGGACATTTCCCTTTCTCACAATCTCTTTGTTGATGATGTTCTCATCTTTGCTATGCTCTGTACGGTCTCCTGGCCGTGCATAAATGATATTCTTTTAAAATTTTAGAAAGCCACAGGTCTGTTTATCAACAAGGACAAATCCTCTTTGTTTCACAATGATTCAAATATGGAAATCGTTCTCTGGAATTCTGAAATGATAGGCATTGCTCCTTTTTCGATCAAGAATGGGTTTAAATATTTGGGCTTTAACTTGAAGGCAAAGGGCAATTCCAAGAGGGATTGGCAATGGTTATTGGACCATTTTTATAAAACGATTTCAGGCTGGGAGTTTAAATTTCTTTCTCTAGCTGGTAGATTCATTTTAGTACAGGTTGTCCTATCTCAACTATCAGTCTATTGGGCACATATCTTCTTTCTCCCTGCCAGTATTATAAACCGAATGAACAGAATGGCTGCAAATTTCTTTTGGGGAGGACATGCATATCAGAAAAAATTTCACCTAGTCAAGATGGCTTCTATATCAAAACCAAGAAGGGCTGGTGGATGGGGTCTTTTAGATATGCGCTTCTTCGGGAAAGCACTTCTTTGTAAGTCTCTTTATAGAGGTATTTTCGTCGATGGGCCATGGAGTAAGATTATTAGGGCGAAATATTTAAAAGTCAAGAGTATAGAGTTTTGGTATAGAAGGCGTTACATTGGCATCAGGAGAGGATCGACGATCTGGCAAAGTCTCAGGAAAGTCCATCCTTTTTCCATGGATAATCTTCGATGGAACCTCTGCTCGGGATCTAGTATGCTTATTGGTTTTGACTCTATTCCATGTGGTCGGGAGTTCTCATTCCCTCCTCCGTTGGTATACAATATTCATAGACTGGGATGTTTCACATGGGACAAATTGATAAAAGACTGGTCTGGTCCTATCCCTATCTAGAACGATGGGGAGGATCTGCTTTTGCCCCAATCGATGTTCCCTCGCTAGATCTCTGTAAAAGAGAGACTAAGTAGCCTGGGGATCATTCGAACAGGAACAAAGGATTGCTTGGTTTGGTCTCTTCAAAAAGAAACACTGCCAGTGTGCGTAAAGGATATTTATGCAGAAATGATCTTTGTCATCGCTAGGTGTCCTGGTCTGCTTTTCCCTCGTCTTTGGCTGGCTGTATGTCCTCTTAAAATGATTATTTTTTCTTGGCTGGTATTTGGGAACAAAAATCTTACATGGGAGGTTCTTCAAAGGAAAAACTGGCAGGGTTCGAGTAGATGTGCCATGTGCCACAATGCAACGGAATCAAACCTGCATATGTTTTTCAATGTGCCTCGTCCTTTCATATCTGGTATGATCTTTCTTTAACTTTTGGTTTTCTTTACCTTATCTTTCCTTCTGTACAGGATGGTTTTATGTGGTGGAGTAGGCAATGTTTATCTTGGAGATCATTGTTCATCATTGCCTGTTGGTTCTTATGGAATTGGAGGAACGCACAAATTTTCCAAGATTCAAAGGAGCCCCTACGTGCAATTCTACAACGTATTTTGGCATGCCATGACTCCTTTCATCAGGATGACTCTTTGCCAAAAATGTCTGCTATATGATGTCGGAGGTCTATGCTCATTAATAATCCAACATGATGGTATCTCCTTTCAGGTTTTCAGTATCAGTGGATTGGGTCTCTTATCCATGGCAGGGCCGAGTGCTCCTTTTTTCATATGTGTAATAGCGTGCAATCTTTTGATGGTGTTGTTTCTTCAGTGATTGTATGATTTTGTATCAATTTCGGACAAGCAGGTTTTGTATATGTTTTCTTTTTTAGATTGGATGATCCGGACTATCTGTCTCTATATTTAGCATAGGTTTCTGTGCTTTCTTTTGCCCTCAAACCAATCATGATATGTATTGAAGATCTTTATATTCTCCTAATATAAATCAATGATGGTTTTTTTCTCTAAAAAAAGGGTTAACTTTGCATTTAAAAATAAATTTTTTTATTAATTTTTTTTAAAGGTGATTGGTTGATAGTTAATTATGTCAAGGATCCTCTTATTCAGTGATGATAACATTGTCCTCTGTCTGCGTACGGTTGAGTGCAGCTACCGTTGTAATCGCTTTTCTTAATCTAACTGCAGATCCTTCTAGATTAGTACCAATTTCTCGTTCTCTGTTAAGTGCGATAAATTAAGCAAATTGGGTATCACATTCCCACCATTACACCTGTATCAACATTGTTTCCTCCACTGAAAATGGCGTTGGAGCCTCAAGATGCCCTACACTATTGGCGCTGCATTTTTTAATGTTTTCCATGGCGTTCCTACTACTTTCCAGCAACTGTATCATGGTTGTCGATCCTCTCAAATTCCTTGCGGTGGACGACTGGGGCAGAAAAGGTTTATACAATCAGTCCCAAGGTGCTGCATAGGCACGCTACCTCCCACTCGTTGTTCATTACTTCGAATGTTTTCCTGCAATTTCTTGGAGTTTTTTGATTAAAATGTATAATGTCTTAATATCTGACTCTGTAACAGACGGGGCAGGTCGCCCAACCGTTGAACATCGATTTTGTCATTTCAACTGGAGATAATTTTTATGAAGATGGGTTGAATGGAACAGATGATCCGAGCTTTGAGCAATCATTCTCTACCATTTATACCACCAGTACCCTTCAGAAGCCATGGCATTTGGGTACTTATCATCATTATCATACTTATTTCCATTATATAACTACAAAAAGAGAGAAACTTGGTACATCTCTCAGCACCAGACCCTGCAAATTCCTTATTAAACTGCGGGTTATTAAGCAGTTGCTTTACTAGTATTGAGTTTGCCCTCTGCATTGCGAACATGGGCATGCGATTGCTCTTGGATTAACTCTTTGGCATGGTTTTTTATATTTGAAGTTAATATGAATATTAAAGGCATAGGTTTAATAAAGAATTCTGAAATTTGGGTTTTATTGGTAGTGCTTGGAAACCACGACTACAGGGGAGATACACTTCACAGTTGGATCCTGCTCTGAAACGACAGGATGATCGATGGAACTGTTATAGACAGAACTTGCCATTTTCATGTAAAGGCGTTGATCTTGACTCTGCATTTTATTTCTATGAGGCCTACTTCCTTTTTCCTTTACACCGACTGAGCATAAATTTCCACTGTTATCTAAAGATGTTGGTCTTGACTTTTGCATTTTATTTTCACTAGCCCTACTTCAATTACAAAATTACAATAAAAAAAACTACAGCAAATACTCAGGCATAAACACCAGCAAAAGTGAGACAAAGCTCACATAATTTCATTAATCATTTGCTCAATTTCATCACACTTATATAGGAAACTCATGCAACCAATTCCTAACCACTCACAACTAACTCACAACTAATTTTGTTCAACTGCTCACAACTAATTCTGTTCAACTGCTAATAACTAATTCTATTTCTGCATTAGTCTCACATCCTCCCTTAATGGAGAAATGGATTTTCTACAACACCTAACTGACTTCTAAAAACTTCAAATTTGATTTTACCAAGGGGCTTAGTAAATATATCAGCCACATTATCCTTGGTGTTACAAAAGATCAATCCAATTTCATTTGACTCAATTTTCTCACGTATAAAGTGGTACTGTAACTCAACATGTTTTGTTCTAGCATGGTAAACTAGATTATGTGCTAATTTGATAGCACTCTGATTATCACAATTGATACATGTTGCACCACTTTGTGCTTCTTCAAGATCTGCAAGAATTCTCCGCAACCAAATAGCTTCACAGGTGGCATTGGTCAAAGCTTTGTACTCTGATTCTGTTGATGATAAAGAAACAGTTGGCTGTTTCTTATTACTCCAAGATATGACCCCTGATCCAATATGAAATGCATAGCCAGAGGTAGATCGTCTGTCATCTGGATTTCCTGCCCAATCTGAATCAGAAAAACCTGTTTGTACAACATCAGATTCATCAGTATACATAATACCAAGATTAACTGTTCCCTTTAAGTATCAGAGAACTTTCTTTGCAGCATTCCAGTGATTTCCTGAAGGCTTAGCCATGAATTGACTAAGGATACTGACTGAGTATGCAATGTCTGGTCTGGTAGTGGTGAGATAGTTCAATCTTCCTACTAACTGACGATATAATGTTCCATCTGCCTCTTTTGATCCATCTTCTTTGTACAACTTTGCATTCTGTTCTAAGGGAGTTGACATAGCTTTGCAATCTGTCATATTGAACTTTTTAAGAATCTCCTTTGTATATTTGCTTTGAGTGATCAAAGTTTTACCAGGTTCTCTCCATACCTCAATTCCTAAGCAGTAATGCATTTCACCCAAATCTTTCATTTCAAAATCCTGTGACAACTGAACTTTAATTTCTTCAATTAACTTGTGAGCACTGCCCGTTATAATGAGATCATCCACATACAAAGATATTAAAGCAACATTTCCTTTTTCATCTTTCTTAACATACAAGTTAGGATCATTTTGCTTTTCACAAATCCATTCTGAAGAAAGAAGGTATCAATCTTTACATACCATGATCTTGGTGCCTGTTTCAAACCATACAATGCCTTTCTTAACCTGCAAACTAGATGCTCCTGTCCCTGTTTGACAAACCCTTCAGGTTGAACCAAATAAACTTCTTCCTTTAAATCACCATTTAGAAAAGCAGATTTGACATCTAATTGATGTATATTCCAATTATGTTTTATGGCTAAGGCAATCAGTAATCTAATTGTATTCAACTTAGCTACTGGTGCAAAAGTTTCTTCATAATCAATTCCCTCCTTTTGAGCATATCCTTTTGCTACTAATCTTGCCTTAAATTTATCAATTGTACCATCTGCTTTAAATTTTGTTTTGTACAACCATTTGCTTTCAATTGGAACTTTATTTTCAGGAAGTTCCACTGATTCCCATGTTTGATTTTTCATAATAGAAGCATACTCATCATTCATAGCATTAATCCATGGTTCATGTTGTTTAGCCTGCTCATAATCAATTGGTTCTTCAACATTCATTATATTAGACATTAAGGCATAGTTTCTATACCTTGCAGGAAGCCGAGTCTGTCGGGACGACCTTCTTGGTGCTTCAATGCCTGTGGGTGTTCCATCCATGACTCGTCGGCTTTGAGGTGAATCACCCCCTTGTGATGACTCACTGCTGCTAGATGTGCTCATACTGCTGCTATCATCCTGATCCTGTACCTGTACCTGTTCCTGTTCCTGCTTAATCAATGTATCAAGTTTGATATGTGCATCATTAGAAATATGCCATGTATCATTCTTTGTATTACTTTTATCAGTCTGCTCATGAAACAATACATCACGGCTTGCAAATAGTTTATGGGAACTTGGATCAAACAATTTATAGGCTTTTTGATCCATACAATATCCAATGAAAACACACTTGATGGACTTGGCATCAAGTTTTCTTCTGTTAGCCTTAGGAATATGAGCAAAAGCAGTACATCCAAAGACTTTGAATTGACTCACATCAGGTTTATAACCATAAAGAACCTCAAAAGGAGTTTGAAAAACTAATTGCTTAGTGGGACATCGATTCTTCAGATAAACAGCAGTGTTAATGGCTTCTGCCCAGAAACCATTAGAAATGTTCTTACCTTGCAGCATACTACGAGCAGATTCCACCAAGGTTCTATTCCATCACTCAGCAACACCATTTTGCTGAGGGGTATGTGGCACTGTGAACTGTTGTTGAATTCCATTAGATTTACAATAGGTGTTAAATGCTTTTGATTTATATTCACCCCTTTGATCAGATCTGAGTATTTTAATGCACTTTCCTGTTTGTTTTTCAACCATATTTCGAAACTCTTTAAAATACTCAAATATGTCACTTTTCCTTCTAATGAAATAGACCCAGGTATATTTCGATCTATCATCAATAAAAATAACAAAGTATGAAGCACCACCAAGAGACCTAGTTTGCATAGGGCCACATACATCAATGTGAATTAATTCAAGTATATCATACTTTCGTTTTTCAGTATGAACAAGAAACTCTTCTCTATGCTTCTTACCAAGTGCACAAGCTTGACATGGTAAATGTTCACACTTCATAACAGGAAGACCTTCAACCATTGATTTCCTTTGTAACAACGATAAATCATTGTAATTTAGGTGCCCATACCCGTGATGCCATAATTCTGTTGTCAATGTCTCTTGGGATGTCAATGCAACATGGCGCTTGACTGTCACATCCAATCTGTATAATCCTCCAACCCTGGTACCTGTAGAAACAACCCTGTAGTGGTCCTGAACATCTTTCACTATACACCCCAATTTATCAAATTCTACTTTTAAATGATTATCAGTGATAATGGAAACAGATAGCAAATTCTTTTTGAGAGCAGGTACATACATCACATTATGAATCTGTCTCATAGGTAAGTACACATTTATTATGCCATAGCCTTGAACTTTAAGTGACCTATCATCTCCTAGGTAAATATGTGTACCATCAGATTTCTCATAATATTTATCATACCATTCTTTATTACAAGTCATGTGTGCCGATGCACCAGAATCTATAAACCAAGCATTCTCATCATCAGTTTCAGCAGACAATGCAGCATCAGAAAGAAATAACTTAAGATTTTTAAATCCATCATTCACTGAGGTGTCTCTGTTTGTGTAATTTCCATTATGCCTGCTATGTCTTTGATTTGATTCATTATTCTTTCTCCTATAGCAATCTTTAGCCAGATATCTAGGTTTTCCACAATAATCACATGCAATGTTCCTTTTAACATAAGAATCAGGAGGTGCCATACCTTTTTTCTTTGCTTGAAAACGGCCTTTGTTCCTATCCCATGGTCTCCCTCGGAATGATCTTTTGCCTCTTGCAGTCAAAGCCAAATCAGAACCATTTGACTCCAGGTCAAAATTTTTCATGCGCTCTTCTTTTTTCAAACTCCTTTTGAGGTTCTTTATGGTTATAAACCTGATGTGAGTCATTTCAAAGTCTTTGGATGTACTGGTTTTGCTCATATTCCTAAGGCTAACAGAAGAAAACTTGATGCCAAGTCCATCAAGTGTGTTTTCATTGGATATTGTACGGATCAAAAAGCCTATAAATTGTTTGATCAAAGTTCCCATAAACTATTTGCAAGCCGTGATGTATTGTTTCATGAGCAGACTGATAAAAGTAATACAAAGAATGATACATGGCATATTTCTAATGATGAACATATCAAACTTGATACTTTGATTAAGCAAGAATAGGAACAGGTACAAGTACAGGATCAGGATGATAGCAGCAGTATGAGCACATCTAGCAGCAGTGAGTCATCACAAGGGGGTGATTCACCTCAAAGCCGACGAGTCATGGATGGAACACCCACAGGCATTGAAGCACCAAGAAGGTCGTCCTGACAGACTCGGCTTCCTGCAAGGTATAGAGACTATGCCTTAATGTCTAATATAATGAATGTTGAAGAACCAATTGATTATGAGCAGGCTAAACAACATGAACCATGGATTAATGCTATGAATGATGAGTATGCTTCTATTATGAAAAATCAAAGATGGGAATTAGTGGAACTTCCTGAAAATAAAGTTCCAATTGGAAGCAAATGGTTGTACAAAACAAAATTTAAAGCAGATGGTACAATTGATAAATTTAAGGCAAGATTAGTAGCAAAAGGATATGCTCAAAAGGAGGGAATTTATTATGAAGACACTTTTGCACCAGTAGCTAAGTTGAATACAATTAGATTATTGATTTCCTTAGCCACAAAACATAATTGGAATATACATCAATTGGATGTCAAATCTGCTTTTCTAAATTGTGATTTAAAGGAAGAAGTTTATTTGGTTCAACCTGAAGGGTTTGTCAAACAAGGACAGGAGCATCTGGTTTGCAGGTTAAGAAAAGCATTGTATGGTTTGAAACAGGCACCAAGATCATGGTATGTAAATATTGATACCTTCTTTCTTCAGAATGGATTTGTGAAAAGCAAAAATGATCCTA
>APFE030293611.1:0-10269 GCA_000404065.3 Pinus taeda | reverse complement strand
ACATGTAATATTGTGGGGATTGGGAGCATACAACTACAAATGTTTGATGGGACAACAAAAATATTAACTGATGTGAGGCATGTACCAGATTTAAGGAAAAGTTTGATTTCATTAGGAGCACTTGATTCAAATGGATATAAAACTGTAATTCAAGGTGGAATAATGAAAATTTACAAAGGCATTTTACTAGTTATGAAAGCTAAGAAGGTAGGAAATCTATTTCAGTTAGAAGGAAGTACAGGGTCAGATTATGTGTCTACGGTGTCTGAACATGACAGTAATTCCATTCGCTTATGGCATCAAAGATTGAGGCATATGAGTGAAAGAGGGTTGAAAAATTTGGCTGATCGCAAGTTACTTCCAAATCTAAAGTCTGGAAAGTTAGATTTCTGTAAGCATTGTCTGTTTGGAAAACAAAGTAAACAAAAGTTTAAAACAGGCAAACATACTAGTAAAGGAATACTTGATTATATCCATTCAGATGTCTGGGGTCCAGCCCCTACAACCTCATATGGTGGTTCGTCATATTTTGTATCGTTATTGATGACTTTTCTAGGAAAGTGTGGGTCTACATGTTGAAAAGGAAGTCTGATGTTTTTTCAGTTTTCAAGCAGTTTAGAGCATTGATAGAAAACAACACTGGTAGAACATTAAAATGTTTAAGAACTGACAATGGTGGTGAGTTTACTTACAAGGAGTTTGACAGTTATTGCAAGGATGCAGGGATCAAGATACATAAGACCACGGTTTATACTCATCAGCAAAATGGAGTTGCTGAACGCGTGAATAGGACTCTTCTAGAGAGAGCAAGGAGTATGCTGAGTAACGCTGGGTTGCAAAAGGAGTTGTGGACGGAAGCGGTGGCAACAGCTTGTTATGTGATAAACCGATCTCCATCGATGGCAATAGGTTGCAAGATTCCACAAGAGCTATGGAAAGGACACCCTTGTGACTATTCTAAACTCAGAGTGTTTGGTTGTGATGCATATGCTCTAGTGCCTAAACATCAGCGAACTAAATTAGATCCAAAGTCTAAAAGGTATATCTTTGCTGGGTATGGTGTTGGAACAAAGGGATATATATTGTGGGATCCTACTACCCGCAAAATCATCATCAACAGAGATGTAAATTTTAATGAATCCTCTCTTGTACAGTTAGATGTAGATAGTAGATTGAAACAGGATGATGTATCTGACTTTCAACACATTCAGTTTGATAGCATTTTTAATGATAGTCATGATGACCATAGTTCAGATACTAGTCATGAACAGGTTTCAGAATCAGAACATGAACAGGGTTCAGGTATAGATCATGAATAGGTCTTAGATACTGATCATCAAGAAGTTCCTACAGATGGTAGTCATCCAATCGAGGAAGCGCCAGAAACATCCTTAAGGAGGTCGACAAGAATCAAACGGCCACCGAGAAGGTATGATGATTATGTCACTTCTGTTGCATTTACTGCTAATGACAATGAACCTCTGTGCTATCAGGAAGTAATAGAAGGTTCGAAAAGTGACAAGTGGAAAGCATCCATGAAGGACGAAATGATGGCCTTAAGTAAGAACGGCACATGGGATCTGGTTGAGCTTCCGAGACAGGAAAATTGTGGGGTGTAAATGGGTTTTCAAGCTGAAACAGGGTGTGAATGATACGGAAGACAGGTACAAAGCGAGGCTGGTTACAAAAGGGTTTTCTCAGAAAGCCGGTATTGACTTTCATGAGATTTTTTCGCCAGTGGTTAAAATTGTTTCAATTAGAATTGTGTTAGCATTAGTGGCTTTGTTTGATTTGGAGTTGCAGCAGTTAGATGTTAAGACTGCATTTCTACATGGTGATTTAGATGAGGAAATATATATGGAACAACCGGGAGGGTTTGTTCAGCATCGCAATGCGAAATTTGTCTGCAGGCTCAAGAAGTCATTATATGGCCTGAAGCAGTCGCCTCGGCAGTGGTATAAGAAGTTTGATTCTTTCATGTTGAGTCAGAAATATGTTAGAAGTGAATATGATCATTATGTTTATTTTAAGCAATTAAATAATGGCATATTCATTATCTTAGTATTGTATGTTGACGATATGCTTTTAGCAAGCAAAAGCATAGAAGAAATCAACAGGTTGAAGGCTCAGATGGCAAGGACATTTGATATGAAAGATCTAGGAGTAGCAAGACAGATTTTGGGCATGGAGATTTTCAGAGACAGGAGCAATGGTAAGCTATGGCTATCACAACAGAAGTATATTGAGAAAATACTTTTGAGATTTGGTATGAACAATGTGAAGCCTGTGTAAGTCCCTTTAGCTTCCCATTTCAAGTTTTCTTCGAGTTTATGTCCTAATACAGATGAAGAAAAGGATTATATGTCTCGAATTCCATATGCCAATGTAGTAGGGTGTTTAATGTATGCGATGGTTTGTACTCGACCATATATTTCACATGCAGTTGGGGTTGTCAGCAGGTATATGGCAAATCCGGGTAAAGAACACTGGTCAGCAGTGAAATGGGTGCTTCGGTATTTGAGAGGCACAAGTAGTTATTGTATCACTTACAATAAGAGTAATGAATTTGTTTGCGGATATGTTGATTCCGATTTTGCAGGTGATTTGGATAAGAGAAGGTCAACTTCAGGGTACGTCTTTACTCTTACAAGTGGAGCTATCAGCTGGATGTCAAAGCTACAAAACATTGTTGCTTTATCCACTACTAAAGCAGAATACATTGTTGCTTCTCATGCTTGCAAAGAAGCGATTTGGTTGAAAGGTTTGTTTGGTGAATTTGGTAGGTTGCAGGACAACATCAAGTTATTTTGTGACAGTCAAAGTGCAATATATTTGGCTAAGAATCCGACCTATCATAGTAAATCAAAGCATATACAGATCAAGTACCATTTTGTAAGACAGGTTATCACTGAAAGAGGAGTCTCTCTTGAAAAGGTGCATACAAAGGAGAATTGTGCAGACATGTTCACGAAACCAGTTTTGTTAGAGAAGCTACGATGGTGTTTGGCTTCTCTTGGCTTGCAGAAAAGATAAAGTAATAAAGAAACAGGGCATCAGGCTAATTGTTGTCAAGGTGGAGATTGTTGAGATTTTCTGTTTTAAATAAAATAGGCAAAAATCTCATTAGGTGACAACAATAGGAATTTGTTGCTACATTAGCTCCAGGTTGTTGGGAGAGAGTTAATGCATCCTATATTTGATGTGAGAGGATTTATGAGGCAGTTAGATTCTCTTAGCTATAAATCAGATGTCCATACGGATTGTTTTGAGAGAGAGTTTGTGAGGAATTGATTAATTTTTTGTAATCTCCTGTTTGATTAATAAAGATTGTCGATGCCTATGTTTGGTGGACGTAGCCCAGATTGGTTGGGTGAACCACGTTAATTTGCTGTCTTCTGTGCATGATTATTTTTTCTGTGTATATTTGTTTGGTTGTTGCACACCTTGCCTCTAACAATAGGAAAAAGATGAAGACATGGAGGAGGATATTCAACTTACACACTTTGTGACAAACTTGCCTGCTTATGTCCCCCCGCGAAAGGGGAACACCAACGTACCCAAGGACTTGGATGAAACCAAGAGCCCACTCTGGACTCCGCTCTTCCCAGACGACATTGTGTTTGAAGGCACGCACCTCGGCCACGTGCCAACCATGAAGTTTGAAGACTGGGACCTCAATGACTACGATAAGTTCCCTCACCTAGAGACCAGGAATCTCATGAATCAGAACGACGCGGGGGTGGTGACAACGTTAGAGCCGCGGAAGTGGCTACGTGGAGTGGAAAAGGCCAGGCTACTGAACCTGCTATGGGTGCCACATTTCCACTGCTCCCCAATAGTCATTTTCATCATCAGGCAGCTGCTCTGCCTGGTGCATGATGGGTATCTATGATTGGAGGAGCCTATCCCCATCATGATGTTGGGTGTGGAGCATGATTATTTAGAGGACTTTGTTTCAGCCGGATGTATACCCCAGGAAGTTTGTACACCCCTCCACGTGGGGGGTGGGAGGGGGGACTTGTCCCTCCTGTGGGGGTTACGGGGGCAGCGCCCCCGAAGCTAAAAATAGATGTAAAATTTCCTTGTAAAAGTATAGTAATTTCTAGTCAGTTTGGGCTGTTCATTAGGCGGATGATCTAACGGTAGAACTTATGTTTAGTTTCAGGTTTTTTGCCCTAGAAGGCAACCCCTCTCTTTGTATGAGGGCATTGTATTGAGGCTGTGTAATAGATGTGTATTCTTTGAGTGAAAAACAGAGAGATGAGGTTGTAAGAGAAAACAAAGGATATTACAGCGGATCTGCTGTAGGTTGTGTCTCTTCATTTTGCTAGATAATAGAAAGGAAGGACTGGCTGTTCGAGGTGGATGTAGCCCAAACTGGGTGAACCACGTATATCTGTGTCTCTCTGGTTTTATGTGTTTTCTATGTTTATATTTCTACTATATTCTATGTGTTCCATTGCTCTGTAATATATAATTTTCTAACAACTGGTATCAGAGCCGAAGGTCTTTTTGGCTAATAAACTCGCAAGAAAGAAGGGTTCCTCGTTCGAGTGGGAGCAATGGCGGAAGATGGTAAGTTTAAGGTCGAGAAATTTAACGGCCAAAACTTATCGCTGTGGAAGATGCAGATGGAAACTTATTTGTATTAGAAAGATCTGTACCTACCATTGGGCAGAAAAACAAAGATGTCGACGGGTATGACAGATGAAGAATGGAACCTTTTCAATAGAAAGGCAATCGGAACAGTACGGTTGTGCCTCGCAGCGTTGGTCACCTTCAACATTTCGAAGGAAACAATGACATAGGGTTTGATTAAGGCGTTGGTGAAACTATATGAAAAACCATTGGCCTCAAACAAGGTATTTCTTATGAAACGGTTATTTAATATGAAGATGTCGGAAGGTGGATTTGTTGCAGACCATTTAAATGATTTTAATATTATTACAAGTCAGTTAATTTCTATAGGGGTAAACTTTGATGATGAAGTTAGAGCTCTGTTATTCTTGTGCTCATTGCTAGAAATTTGGAATGGTTTAGTAATGGCCATTAGTAACTCTGTTTCTAGATCTAGTACTTTAAAGTTTGATGATGTTGTCGGTGCTATCCTTAGCGAGGAAATGCGACGGAAAAGCTCCGTGAGTCATTAGGTAATGCTTTGAGTGCAAAGTCTAGGGGAAGAAAAATGGAAAGAGGAAAGAGCTCAGGATATTGCAGTAAATCAAGGAAAGGCAGATCCAAGTCCAAATCGGGGATAATGTGTTGGAAATGCGGAAAGAAAGGACACCTAAACATGGACTGTAGATCTCAGAAGGGAAAAGAAGGAGATGCATAACAAGAAAACAATCATGAAGCAAATGTGACAGGTGAGGTGTTATAAGATGCTTTGATTCTTTCTTTCAAAAATATTACTGATTCCTGGGTGGTAGATTCAGGGGCCTCATTCCATGCCACACCTAATAAGAAATATTTTCATGACTATGTTCAAGGAGATTATGGACAAGTCCGTTTGGGTGATGATAAACCTTGTAAAATTGTTGAAATGGGTAAGGTTCTTGTAAAACAACAGAATGGAAACAAATGGCTACTAAAGGAGGTAAGGCATGTTCCAGATCTGAAGAAAAATCTGATTTCAACAGGGCAGTTAGGCGGTGAAGGTTGTGTGACAAATTTCACAGATAAAGCTTGGAAGGCCACCAAAGGAGCCCTGGTAATAGCAAAAGGTGAAAAGGTTGGTACATTGTATTTATGCAATGGTATTTCTAACTCTGTTAATTCTTTAACTTCCAAAGGAGTAGATGCAGCATTATGGCATCATAGGCTCTGACACATGAGTGAGAAGAGGATGAAGATCCTTCAGTCAAGGAATTTGTTGCCGGGTTTGAAGAATGTTGATTTGGACTTCTGTGAGAATTGCATTTATGGAAAACAGAAGAGAGTCAGATTTCTCAGAGTTGGGAAAGAAGAGAAGAATGAAAAATTAGAGCTTGTGCATACAGATGTATGGGGGCTTGCTCAGGTATCATCTCTCGGTGGCTCTCGTTATTATGTTACTTTTATTGATGATGCAACTAGAAAAACTTGGATTTATTGTATTAAGAATAAATCTGATGTATTTGATACTTTCAAGAAATGGAAAGCTTTGGTTGAGATTGAGACAGGAAAGAAATTGAAGTGTCTCAGATCAAACAATGGAGGTGAATATTACAACAAAGAATTTGATAAGTACTATTCAGAGCATGGAATTTGCAGAGAGAAGACAGTTCCAAGAACACCACAAGAAAATGGTGTGTCAGAAAGGATGAACAGAACAATCATGGAGTGTGCAAGGTGCATGAGATTGCATGCAGGATTACCTTTACAATTTTGGGCAGATGCTGTAGATACTGTTGTTTATCTAATAAACAGAGGGCCTTTAAGTGCCTTGGATGGTGGTGTTCCAGAGGAAGCATGGACAGGAAAAGAGGTAAACTACTCTTTTTTAAAGCCTTTTGGTTGTGAGGACTTTGTTTATATTAATAAAGAAAATAGAACAAAGCTTTAGGCAAAGTCAAAGAAATGTACCTTTATTGGATATGGTGTTAATGATTTTGGTTATCGCTTATATGATTACGAAAATCACAAAATCTTTAGGAGCAGAGATGTAATATTCAATGAAAAGGTCTTGTATAAGAATCAATTACAGGAAAAGAAACAGAAAAAAAAGAAAAGAAGGAATATGCAGTTCTTGATGAAATCACTGAAAAAGTAAAGGTCCCTGAAAATAATAATAATCAACAACCACAACGACAACAACAAGCACCTCAAACACTTGAAAGTGGTGTTAGAAGATCTACCAGGATAAGTATACCCCCTAAACGATACTCTCCTTCATTATATTATTTATTGTTGGCTGATTCTGGGGAACCCGAATGTTATGAAGAAGCAATGCAGGTTGAAAGCATGAAGAAGTGGGAGGTAGCCATGGAAGAAGAGATGGACTCCTTAATGCATAACCAGACTTGGGACTTAGTCAGGTTGCCTGCAGGAAAAACTACATTGAAGAATAAATGGGTTTACAGGCTGAAGGAAGAAGATGGAGGAAAACAGAGGTACAAAGCTAGACTTGTGGTGAAGGGGTTTGCACAAAACAAAGGTATTGATTTTGATGAAATATTTTCTCCTATTGTTAAAATGACTTCAATCAGAACTATTTTGAGTCTAGTAGTAGTTGAAGATTTGCATCTTGAGCAGCTAGATGTAAAGACAACCTTTCTCCATGGGGATTTGGAGGAAGAGTATATATGCAGTAGCCACAACGATATGAGGTAAAAGGGAAGGAGAAACTAGTGTGCAGGTTGAAGAAGAGCTTGTATGGCTTGAAACAAGCTCCAAGGCAGCGGTATCTAAAATTTGACAAGTTTATGTCTGAACAAGGTTATAATAGATGTCACTCTGATCATTATGTTTATCTGAAAAAGCAAAATGATGGTAGCTATATTATATTGTTATTGTATGTAGATGACATGCTTGTTGCAGGGTCTAACATGCAGGAAATAAATGTGCTCAAAATAAAATTAGCAAATTCATTTGCAATGAAGAATTTGGGAGCTGCAAAACAAATCCTTGGTATGAGAATAACCAAAGACAGTAAAAATCGCAAATTAACATTGTCTCAGAATGAGTACATACAAAAGGTATTGAAAAGATTTAATATGCACAATGCAAAACCAGTTAGTACACCTTTTGCTAGCCATTTCAAACTTAGTAAGGAAATGTGCCCAAGGACCCAAGAAGACGTGGATTATATGTCTAAAGTTCCATATGCATCAGCAGTTGGAAGCTTAATGTATGCAATGGTCTGCACAAGGCCTGATATTGCACAAGCAGTGGGAGTTGTAAGCAGGTACATGAACAATCCAGGAAAGGAACATTGGATGGCAGTGAAATGGATTCTCAGATATTTGAAAGGTACCACAAATCAAGCATTATGCTTTGGTGGTTCAAACATTTTTCTACTGGGATATGTTGATGCAGATATGGCAGGTGACAGAGATAACAGGAGGAGAACTAAAGGATATGTATTTACCGTAGGTGGAACAACTGTCAGTTGGGGTTCAAAAATCCAAAGTGTTGTCTGCGCGACTTTCAACAACAGAAGCCAAAGGTATTGTTGTACAGAGGCTAGTAAAGGGGAAATTATTGGTTACAAAGGTTTTATTGGGTGAATTGGTTAATGAGCCATGATATGGGCCGTTATAGGAGTGATAGCCAAAGTGCCATTCATTCTTGAAAAAGGAACTCAAATTTCATTCCAGGACTAAACACATACAACTCAAGTACCATTTCATATGATCAATGTTGGAAGATGGAGAGTTGAAGCTGGAAAAGATACACCACTAGCTAGAATCCTGCAGATATGCTAACAAAAGTTGTAACCAGGGAGAAACTAAGAATATGCTCAGTTTCAATTGGTCTTCAAGGATGACGATGAAGATGAGAAACAACCAGGTCCAAAGAGGAGTCATTGTCTAGCAAATGAAGTAGCGGTGGAGTTGCTACAATCATTCTCCAAGTGGGAGATTGTTGGGTGTGGAGCATGATTATTTAGAGGACTTTGTTTAAGCCAGATGTATACCCCAGGAAGTTTGTACACCCCTCCACAAGTCCCCCCCGCGGGGGTCCAGGGGCCAGCGGTCCCTCGACAGGGGTTTCAGGGGCAGTGCCCTCGAAGTTAAAAATAGATGTAAAATTGCCTTGTAAAAGTATAGAAATTTCTAGTCAATCTGGGTTGTTAATTAGGCGGATGATATGATAGTAGAACTTATGTTTAGTTTATGGCTTTTTGCCCTAGAAGACAACCCCTCTCTTTGTATGAGGGCATTGTATTGAGGCTGTGTAATAGATGTGTATTCTTTGAGCAAAAAACAGAGAGGTGAGACTGCGAGAGAAAACAGAGGATATTACAACGGATCTGCTGTAGGTTGTGTCTCTTCATTTTTCCGGATAATAGAAAGGAAGGACTGACTGTTCGGGGTGGACGCAGCCCAAACTAGGTGAACCACGTATATCTGTGTCTCTCTAGTTTTATGTGTTTATATTTATTCTATATTCTATGTGTTCCGTTGCTCTATAATATATAATTTTCTAACACACGACAGACCTAATCCATCACATTTCCCAGCTAGCATACAAAGGAAATGACCCCACGACCATATCAGAAGGGAATGGTAGTGATTCGGCCCTCGCAGAGGCCATGAAGACAAAGTACAAGCTGGAGAAGAAGAAGAGGGGCTACGCTATCTGTAGCATCAAGGACAAAGTGGTACATGAAACAACCCAAATCCTAGTCGGCATGTAGGTTTTAACCCCGTACAGAAATTACCTACATACGAATTCTAAAACACAAAAAATAAACAATGCGAGAGCATAACACATAAAACACATATACACAAAGATTTCCCTTGGATCCCAAAATCGGGACTACCAGCTTGATTTTTCATTATGTTCCTTTCAATGTTATAATACATATTTATACATGTTGAAGCATCCAATACCATGGATCAAAAACCATCGCATCCAATACCATGGACCGAAAACCATTGCGTCCAAAAACATGTGTGAAAATCATGCACAAAACCATAGGTGGGTCTGCCCCACCTAAAGTGGGGTTACGGGTACACCTCAAACCCCCTGTGACCCCCCCGTTACACAATCGATGCAACGAAGCGGGGCTCCGCCCCCCCTCTAACCCCCCTGGTTAACTACATGGGCTAGTTGTGGAAAGAATAACACAACCCAACATTCTCCCAGTTGTTGTTTTGTTTCCACAGGGGGGCACAAGAGAGCTTAGTCATTTTTCCAGCCCTGAAATGCCAATTGTCTCTCTACACCAAGAGAACTTCTCAGAGCTCACAGATTTTGTCAATGCATCTCCAGTATTCTTCATAGTGTCCACCTTTACCAGCAACACCTTTTTGTCTTCTATCATATCCCTCACAAAGTGATACTAAACATCAATGCACTTTGTCTTTGAATGATATGCGGGGTTCTTTGCCAAGAAAAGTGCACTTTGGCTATCACAGTCTATCCTTATAGCTCCCTGTACTAACCCCATACTTGAACACAATCTCTGCAACCAAACTGCTTCCTTGCTTGCATGAGTGGTTGCCATGCATTCTGCCTCTGTAGTTGATAGTGCCACTACAGATTGTTTCTTACTCATCCAACTGACTGCACCTCCAAATAGGTTAAACACATACCCACTTGTAGATCTTCTCTGATCCAGAA
>APFE030293606.1:0-11169 GCA_000404065.3 Pinus taeda | reverse complement strand
CCACGTTCTCTTCGTGGTGGAAGGAGGAGAGATTAGTAGATATATTCACAATCTACTACTTTTTGTCATAGATTACTCATTAGACTTGTAGACTTGTGAATTTGAATTTTGAACCTTTTTGGTCTTGGCGGTGACCAAGTGACATATTTTGTAAACATTATTATTTGAATTTTGGACATGACAAATGTTGACAGTTGCTCACTTGCTAGATAAATCATAATATGCTCTATGTTTTATGTTTTATAATATGCTTAAATGTTTATGTTTTATAATATGCTTAAAAATTTGATGTATGTTTGTAATAGCTAGAATATAGATGATTGTTGTACATACTAGTAACTACAATGGAATCATGGATGCCATATCTATCTTGATTTATGCAAAAATATGCATGTGTTCATGTCTTCTACAATTAATTTGGTATTTGGAATGTTTGTTTTGAGTATAAATGCAAAAAAATATAAATATATATATATAGCAGACGCTTCCGCGTCCCCGCTTCCAAAAAACGTCCCAGCTGCGCCCCCGCTTCGTGCAACATGAGTTAGGATATTTCGACACATAGGAAATAGTTAAATATAACTTGGTCTAGTGTAGAGTTAGGTAAAATGTGTTTCTTTACTATGTACTTTTGTAACTTACAATCTAACGATCACGATATGTTCTAGACATGAAGTGATCTGACAGTTCATTCTCTCCTCGGTATTACCGACACTTGATCCATGGCTTAACACTTGATTGGTCCATAATCTCTATTTAAAGAGCATGGAGGGTCATTTGTAGAGTAACCATTCATGAGAGAAGCTTATGTAAATTTCATTCTTTTATTAATAAATTGCCTGAAGTGGCCGCATTTGCTCAGGCCATGGACTGTTTCCCTCTTTGAGGGTTTTAAACACGTCAAGAATACTGGTGTATTGATTTGTGATCTGTTGGTGAGCGATGTCCTTTGGTGTTTTGTCTGAGGAACTTAACCTGTAAATTCCTACAGGATCAAATTTCTTCCTGCTTGCTTTTAAGGTCAAGAATTCTTGCATGCAGCGCACCATTCAGAGGATGGAGAATTTCCTGCTCTTTGGTTTCATGTAACATCTTCTTAAGGGATAAATTATCCCCCTCCACCTCTAAAACTCTAGCAAAAAGGGTGTGTATTTTTGAACGACGTTGTTGTTTTCAGTTTTACGAAATTCCATTTTTCGTAGCATTTGTTTTACCCAGGCTATCCAGAATGAGAAATCTGACTCCATGGCTATATCAATCAGGCTGACTACCACTTGCTCTCGCTGGTCTTCAACAACTGATAATTCAGCAAGGACAAACATGTCATCTTGGCACAACTCATCTTGTTCCACGGATCCAATCCCTGGATTTGGAACCCATTCTTTTGTCTATCTTTTCCTTAGCAGTAAAATTCATCAAAGGATTTAGAGAAGACCCGTCTACTGCCATCTTGGTACCAAAGTAGCTGTCAAATTTGGTGGGCAGATTTCGTCAAACACTTGACGTGCATCCTCCACATAACACAAGCACCCAATCAATTTTGAATTCAAAATTGTATTCTATATCACAACGTAAATGACTAGAGCAGACTGCCACAAAATAAAATCTATGCAATTCAGATATGCACAACTACTCCGTTAATGTTTCCAACCTAGTCCTCTATCTCGTAAAGCGCATCAAAAAATGGCACATCTACTATGTGACAGTTCCCAAGCGTCATTCTCCATCTTGTAAAGCTGATTCAAATATTACTACCGCATGAAATCATATGAGACTATGTAATATATCTGAATCCATAGAAACCACAGGTGAAAGACGCTCGAGACAGGGAAACCATTGCCGTAACCCAATTTCCTTTGGATTATACAGGAAGCCTGAAAGAGACTAGAACTTGTGACCTGCAAATTCTATGAAATTTTGAGAGGAGGAATGCAAATGCTTCACATTCGTTGGGTTCTCCCAGACTGTAGGTACCTTGGTGCCTGAGTCCACCTCTTTTTTGTGTTGTACCGCTAGGCTGAACTCAAATGGAAACAGAACAAAATAGAACGAAGATGGAACTCACTAAGATAGCATGTGTTTTAACCGTGAGAGTAAGGCAAACAACAAAGTTCAGTTCGATTTATTTCAGTTGATGCAGAGAGATTTCAAGCTAAGTTTTCAAGAAGAAAAAAAAGAAACTATATAGGGGTAGTGCAAATTTTAAGCCGTAGATGGTGCCATGAAAATTACATATGATATTGAATATTATCAAATATAAAGTTAGAGTTGAAAACATGTAGATTAAATCTTGATCAGTGTTTTACGAAATGGTCGGCTCGAAAACGAAACGGCCGAGCCAGTGCCTGGCCGGATCGGCTCGGTGGCCAAAACAGTTCGACTGGCTGGGTTGTTACCGAGCCAGTGACTCACTCGGCCAGCTCGGTAACAACCCAGCTGGCTCAGTCACCGTGGCTGAAAAGTGGTCTGCGGATTTTTTTGGGGGTAAAGGGACCCCACAACCAATTCTAATTTGGCTTAGGGTTATTTTGAAGTCCATTTACCTCTCCCAAAACCTATAAAAGCTACCCAACCCTTCTCATTTCCTCATATCTATCTCATTGCATTTGTGTGAGAATTTGTGAGGAGTTTGTGAAGAGTTGTGGAGTTTGTTTTTGGAGCAACAGTGAGGAGTCTTGGGCAAGCATTAGAGCAACAATGAGGAGCTTCTTCGGCAACCATTGGAGCAACATTGAGGAGTTGGTTTGTTGGAGCAGCAATGAGAAGTGGAGTTTGTTTTTGGAGCAACAGTGAGGAGTCTTGGGCAAGCATTAGAGCAGCATTGAGCAGCTTCTTCAACAACCATTGGAGCAACATTGAGGAGTTGGTTTGTTGGAGCAGCAATGAGGAGTGGAGTTTGTTTTTGGAGCAACAGTGAGGAGTCTTGGGCAAGCATTAGAGCAGCAGTGAGGAGCTTCTTCAACAACCATTGGAGCAACATTGAGGTGTTGGTTTGTTGGAGCAGCAATGAGAAGGCGTTTTGTGCCTAGAGGTATTTTTTTTTCACTTCTAAAATCTGTTTTTGCTTATTTATTTTTTTGTGCAAATCTGGAAATTGAAAAGAGTGTTTTTGGTAAAAGAAATGAACATCGAAGCAATGCTATTTTTTTGTGTTTTCATTTTCAGATTTTTTCCTTTCATTTCCAAGTCTAAAAATGAATCCTAGAGTGAAAGATGTTGCTTGGGCATATGCTGAAATGGTTGATAATCAAATGCGTTGCAAATTTTGCCTTAGAAAATTAAGGAGGGCCCTGAGGGCATTCATAGGCTAAAACAACACTTGGCAAGTATTAGAGGCCAAATTACTCCATGTGAATCACCACAAATTGAGGAGATTAGGAAGGAGTTGTTAAATAGCTTTGAGAAGTTTCAGGAAGAAAAAGCTAGGCAAAAAGAAATAGAGGCTAAAATTGGGGGGAAGAATATACAACAAATAATGGCTACCAACCCCCATTTTGATTTTGAGGGCTCTTCTTCTATCTCTTGTACTGATGCATCCAACCCCTTCCGCTATGTTCCTCCCTCTATGGATTCCATGCAAAAAAAAGGGTAAGAGTAAAATGAAAAATAAGGGTGATATGAATATCAAAAGTTATTTCACTGTCACACCCTCCTCTCCATCAGATGCACATGGTCCTCAAGCTAGTAGAACTTTGCAGCCCACTTTAGATGACCATTGGAAGAAATAATTGAGGGAGATTGCTTGTGATTACATATCTAGATGGTGGTATGATGTTGATATCCCCTTCAATGCTTCCCGTTCACCATATTATGAACCTATGTTTGATGCCATATTTGCTGCTGGAAAGGGCTTCAAAGGCCCTACTATGCATGAGTTAAGGGGGCCTCATTTGCAAAAAGAAATTTCCTCCATTCATGAGTATTTGAAAGATTTCAAAAACTCATCGGCAAAAACAGGATGTACCATCATGTCAGATGGATGGGTTGATCAAAGGAACCGTACCATCATAAACTTTCTTATCTTTTTCCCATAGGGAACCATGTTTCTAAAATCAGTTGATGCGTCTGATAGGGTGAAAGATGGACAATTGTTGTTTCAGCTATTGGGTGAGGTTGTTGAGGAGGTGGGAGTGGCTAATGTTGTTCAAGTCATCACAGATAATGCCTCTAACTATGTTCTTGTTCGTAAATTGTTAGAGGAAAAACACAAAATCATCTTTTGGACCCCATGTGCTGCACATTGCATAGACCTTATGCTTAAGGATATTGGCAAATTAGATTGGGTCAAGAACACACAGGATTAGGCCTACCATCACTAGATTTGCAACTCATTTTTTGACATTGCAATCTATGCTTTCCGAACATAGAAACTTGCAAAAGTTGTTTTCCAGTGATGATTGGAATCAAAGCCAGTGGTCTAACAAACAGGAAGGCAAAGATTTGAAAAATAAAGTTAATGAATAAATATTTTGGAAAAAGGGAGTGGAGATTGTGAAGGTTGTTGAGTCACTGGTTAAGGTGTTGCAGTTGGTGGATGGAGAAAGATTGGCTATGGGCTTCATTTACGAGGCTATGGATCAAGCAAAGGAGCAAATAAAGAGGGCATACAAGGATAGAGTGGCTAAGTATGGGCCCATTTGGGCAATTATTGATGAAAGATGGAACAATCAACTCCATCACCCTATACATACAGCTGGGTATTTTTTGAACCATGGTATCATTATAAAGCTCTGGAGGCAGGAGCTTTGGGTGGGGAGATTAGAGATGGATTGATTGACTGCATTGCTTGCATGATCCCATTGGAGAGTGATCAGCTGGAGATACACCGACAGGTCACAACTTTCAGCAAAGCCAAAGGTAACTTTGGAAAGAACCTAGCAAAGATTGCAAGGGAAGCATATGAGCCAGGTAAACAAAAATTTCAATTTTCAAATTCTTATTTTGTTAAATTGTTTATAATTTGAAAGTTGGATATAATTTGTTGAGCTAACTCATTACACTACTATGTTTTTTGCAGCACAATGGTGGGAGGATTTTGGTAGCCATTGCCCTCAATTGTAGAAGTTTGCAATTCGTATTTTGAGTCAATCTTAAAATGCTACTGGGTGCGAGCCCAATTAGTCTGTCTTTGAGAGGATTCACACAAAGAAGAGAAATCGTTTGGATAAAAAATGGTTAAATGATCTAGTCTATGTCCAATACAACCTCCAGCTCAGACGCAACCAATTGCTGAACAAAAGACTTGATTCAGATCCCATTGTGTTGGAAGATATTGATCCAACATCAGATTGGGTACTGGAGAGTCATCCAACAGAGTTTGATTCTGATGAGGAACTTGATTTGGATTTAAAGACGGAGGCATCACTTGAATAAAATGTTTAGTTGAATGCAGATCCACTTGTACCAGCCTCAGGCCCAACCCCAAGTCCTCCAGTTGCAGGGGCTTCCTCTGCTTAGCCACGGCGAAAGCGCATATCTCGTCTATCTCAACATGCAGCTGCTACACAGCCTGCTAGTGCTACCACTTCTACAGTTGTAGTTGGAGATGATGATGAGGAGGAGCCATGGGTTACCCTGTCTGACTCTGATTCAGAGTCTGAGCCAGATGATGTTGGCTCCTCTTGCAGTAGCCAATAGTAATGGTGACTAGTCATGTTTCATAGTTTACTTTTGTTGTAGAGGCCATTTCTAGCCTCCTTGGTTATGTGTTTTTGTTTTGATCTCTATATCATCATTCATGTATGTATTGGACAATGCACTAAGTGCCATTTTGATATAATGGATATATTCATGAGCCTACTTTGATCATATGTTGTTTTCTCTCTATATTCTAAAGCTTTGTGTTTGGAAACATGAATGAAAATCTTTAAAATTATGTTTTTATAAAATATATACACACACACATATATATAATGTATTTTTTACAACGATCGAGTCATTGAAATCAAACTGGTCGAGTCGGAGTTGGAGTCGAAGCCGACCCTCGACCATTTTCGAACCGGATTCATCATTTTAAAACATTGATCCTGATGACCTTGCTATGAAACTAATGACTAAGACAAAACCTTTGATCTGGAGTCTAGTCAGAGTACTGTTGTCATGTGGACAGTTATGAGGGCCTTGCTCATGGCCGCGAGAACACCTGAGCATTGGTATAACTTGGGGTTTAATATATACGAGTTTGGATCATATATATTAAAAATTTCATTGACCATTTACTTTTGATGTTGAAGTTGACATTAAATTGTGTTGTTTTTTTAGTTAGTTATAATAGAGTTGATATTAAAAAATGTAGACATACAATCCTTCTTATATTACACCTAACGCCTACACATCTCCCCTATACTAGGTTGTAGAGCACCTCTCGGCATAACAATTATGAGAATGATGTTTCCACACACTCCAAACCAACACATGGCACCAACGCCTACACATCTCCTCTATACTCGACTGTAGACCGCCTCTCGGCATAACAATTATGAGAATGGTGTTCCACACACTCCAAACCGACACATGGCACCATCTCTCTGACCAACCATCACACTATCAATGCCACAACACTACTTAAAAATAGTAGTGACCCCTCCTAAAATTTAGGAACCTCATAATGCCAAAATGACACCTATCATACATCATCATACTATATGAGGTTCCACACTGATTTTCATCACATTGATGGGTAGTTGCTGCTGGCACTCTTGGAGCATTGGAGTGACTTGGGAGGAAACATTTCCATGGATCCCCTTCTTTTCATGGCATCAAATTAATTGATGGAGGTATTTGGCTGGGGGAGTCTCACTTCTCCTTGGTTGGATGATTGCACTTGCTAGTTTGGGGGTCTTCTCACATATTCTTGCCCTTGCTTGTTTGAGGGTTCTCAACTTCTCACATGCCCTTGGCTACATGTTTTATGGCTGTGAAGCATACTATCTCATTATTTGTAATGGGATAGGTAATTTTTGCCCTAGGATTTCTTGCACAGCCAGGTTTAATTCACAATTTCCACAAGATAAACAATTCCAATATAAATTATATCCTTAGAATCCACAGTTAACCATATAACAGAATACTTACAGTTCAATCAACAAACAACATTTATTGAGTTACTGTCAAGAAAACCAATTCCCGTTGAAATTTCAATTCGTCCCCAAATCGGAAGTCAACTAATAAAACCAACTATACAATCATAATTGAAAATGGTTTGATACTAAAAAAAATGAATACTCTAGCTTGCCTCACGGCTAACCTTCCCATCTATCCAACTCTCCATAAAGTTAGGGTCGGTCTTGATACAAGACTCAAGTATCTTCTCAGCAATTCTCAATCCGGGATTTCAGTTCCAGGTTTTTGGGGCTCTCTTTTCGACTCTGTTACAATCCATTCAGAATGTGGCTGAGTCAGGAATGATGTGTCATTCCCTGTTTCTCCTCCAACCAAAGTTCTAAAACCCTGTATTCTCTTACAACGAGGGCGACCCTAAACTTTGCACAAATCCTGTCCCTAATTCAGGACCTTTGATCAATCACAGAAACGTTAACTTCAGTCTCCTGAGGATCTTCATCCTTACCCACAATGTAAAAAAACTTATGCAAGATGCGCGGGTTTCTTCAACTTCTAACCCCTTTTGTTTGGGCTAAGACTGAACACAACAATGACATCCAACCCGATTCAAACTACATGGCCTTACATAGACTCTATCTAATCATGAGTTCCTTCATAGAATTTTGCTCGAGATATAATTTCAGTTGCTATAAATTTTCACAAAGTCTATTGCTTCCAAATGAAGGGTTTTTGTGGCCAGAAAAAGAGAAAATGGAAATTTCGTTGTCCTCTAGATGGTGTCCCTGTGCCAAAACAAGAAGATTGAACAAAAAAGAAACCTTATTGCCTTCCAAATGATATTCTTGTGCCAAACAAAATGAGGGAGGGTAGAAATGTGTCAACTAGGGTGGAATCTTTCACCACCGAAATTGACAAGAAAAATGGGGTCTTAAAACCCTCAGAGCCTCAGGCTCAAGAAAAACAAAGATAAATTGATCCACAATGATGATCTAAAATGAAGTCATCCCTCTCATATTTATAGATTTATGTTGTAGCGGCTACAACCACCCTCCAAAATTTTGCCTTAGCTTCGTTTTGGAGCCTCCCTACCAACCATCCTCAACAGCATGTCTTGCATCGTCAAGCATATAGGCTTCAGCTATTTCTCAATGGCTTTCCAGCCTATGCATGTTAGTTTGCTTCTCTCCCCTCACAGGCTGTCTTTCCGGACATAGACCATGTGATGGCCAAGAACCTCCCCCAAAAAATTGCGCAATTCTGGAGGGGAACCAGTGTTCCCTCCAGAAATTACGCAAATCAGCTGGCTAGTCTGCTGAGCTCAAGAATTGTGCAGATCAGTCTCTCAGGCTTCCCTCGAAAAATTGAACAATTTTGGAGGGGAACCAACCTTCCCTCCAGAAATTGCGCAAATCAGCCTGGCAGCCTGCTAGGCTCCAGAATTGCGCAGAGCAGTCAGGCAGTCTTCCTCCAGAAACTACGCAATCTGACCTAGCATTGTTGCTCAACCCATAAATTGCACAATTCTAGGAGACATTCACCTGCTGACCCCAGAAATTGTGCAATCCCTCTGGGATAGCTAGCCCAACTCAGCCCAGGAACTGCGCAGATTTTCATCCCACGCTCGCAGACCAATGAATGTGCCTTCAGATTGACCGGTTCCCTCTAGGACCGAGCGGAACTGATTTGCCTGCATGGACTGCTTTTCCCAAGGCAGCATGCAAAGGCATCCCTAGATTTACAGATCTATTTTTAGCAGCTGAAGGTTACAGGCAATGCTCATTTTAGAAACCTTCCACCAAGTATCGCTTTTCCTAGATTTGTGGCATGCGCGTCATAACCTTGATTTTATCAAAACTTATGAATCAAATGCTGCAAAGCTCATTCCTCACATCGATCTTGCAACTCTGACATCCCACATCGCATCTAGGAGTCGTCGACGCATTTAGCTTAGTTGTTTCGGGGTAAGCCCGATTTGCATGTCTTGCGTTGCGTTTCTGTCTCTTTTTGTGTTTCGGCTTGTGTGAGTGTTGTCTACTTGAATTTAGTGAGCGCTTGTTGTTGTTTTAATGTATGTTAGCTTGTAGAAGCACTGTTTCAGTTTCCATTTGCATCTCGCTGTTGTCGCATGCATGACATTGTTTTTGCACCGACAGTCGCTGTTGCGGCAACTCACTTCACACACATGCATGCTTTCCCGTTTTCTGAATCCTGCACTTACTATTTGCATGCATGATCATTCACTCTTGTTTACACTCAATATCACCATGCATTCGGACTTCTCATGTTTTCAGTCGCCCGTCGGCGAGTCTGCGCTGCCTTAGCCCGGACCATGCCTTGCCCGACTAGCATTGCACATTCTTGGAAATGAAGGCTCTGCCTTCCCTCCAAAAATTGCGTAAGTCTAGCCCAACATTGACCTCCAGGCTTGCATTGCACAATTTTGGGAGGCAGTGCCTTGCTGGCCCTAGAAACTGTGCAATGCAGTGTGTTGGTTTGCATGTCATTGCTGACTGAAATTGCACATAGCGCAGTTTCAATCCTCAGCAGACCAGGCTAGATTGTGCATTGCGCAGTTCCAACAATCAGACAGCCTCCCGACAACCCGGATTGTAAATTGCTATTAATTTTAGGTATGTTCTATGCTAAGAGCAATTTACTTCAATTTTTCACATTAACTCAAAATCAATTCCAGATTAGCAATCACATTTAGCATGAAAATGCAAATAGAACATAAACATAAATCGCAGAAGACAAGCCAAGACAAGAGGACACAAGATGTGGCACCATCCAGGGACAAACCCCAATGTGGGGAAATCCTTGATCAATTCTTCTTATATGTTCTTCAATAGTTCAGCAAAGAGAGAGATAGTACATATACATTAGAAGTCAACACTTTGACTTGACAAGATAAGAGCAGAGGTCTTCACTAAGAAGATGAACACATGAGGTAGTTGATCTAAACTCCGATGAAGACATATTGCTTCAACTAATCCTGCAAGGTGACTCCATCACCATGTTGCACCCATCACTGTGCTGCACCTCATCACTAAGTTGCTCTCATCACTGTGTTGCTCCCATCACCGAGCAGTACCTCATCATCAACAAACTGCTACAATGGATCGTGTTCCTACTATACATCCATGCCCATCATCACCATATTGTACCATTGTGTTGCACCATACTTGTTCTGCACCATGCTACACTAATCATTGTTGCAACTAAACATGTAGTCTCTAACACCATGTTGCATCCAACATACACTCATCTATGCTTGTTGTAATACATTATCATTATGCTGCACATACAGCATCCAAGCTGCCCACAACAGTCACTACATTTATCATGTTGCATCCATCCAAGTATGTTGCATCATTCACTGCTAGTCTAGGGCTACTTTGGACATCCACACACTGCCCTCCAACAGTCCAAAGATGTCCAATCCACTCACTGCAATATGTGCTCCTAAGAAAGGCTCTTAACTCTCCAAGTCAACCTTTCTAATTGGCTCCCATTAGCTGCAATATCAAACTGATCCAAACTGGTAAACTCATTGACCCAACAAAACTCAAATGCTACTCCAAACCTGTTTGTATACTGTTGTTTGTGACTGTCTGGTTAGGGCACACTGTTGTAGCCCTAGACTCCTCCAATAGACCCCAAACAACTCTTTGAAAGACTGCGACACAATATAAGAGAGCCCCTCCCTTGCTACACTGCTGCCTAAGGGCATATGCCAGCCCTTGACTGCCCTACGCAAGTCCAACTATGGTGCTATGGCCTGCGGCCTAGCACAACAACAACTTGTAGCTTTCGCTCCTTTAAAACATGCCTAAAGAAGTGTCAAAATCAACAGTGTTTAACCCTCAAGAACTCAACCTAACAGCTAGCACCCTCGGCCTCCATGACATCAACTCGAATCCTTGTTTTGACCCTAAAACAACCCTTATCTCCTCATTGTTTCTTCCTTCTATGCTGCGACTAGGAGACTACGTTTAGGGTTAGGGCAGTGGCCAGAGCTCTGTGTTTAGGACTCTTCCTTATTGCGGCTAGGATCCCTTCCTTAAGGACAGCGTTAGGAAGCCTTTTAGGACAGCGAACAGGGTCTCT
>APFE030293604.1:0-19820 GCA_000404065.3 Pinus taeda | reverse complement strand
TATATGAACCCGCGTATACACGCGTTTAACTCAGGGCAATGTCGTGTACAGGGAATAAAACACTGTTTTTTAGATTTTAGACCAGGTCTGGAAGGAGGGGTTGCCCTAGGCCATGAGTGCAGCATCAAAACCCATAATAGTGAGATTTGGAGCTATAACACCTTCATGTTCGGTGGTTACCCTCCCAGAGGTCTCTCCCTCTTTGCCGGACCTCACAGCTCATCCACTGTCACTTTCTACCCTCAATTTTGTGGATCAATCCCTTGACCCTATATTTGGAATCTCCTCAGCGGGCCTCTCTTCTTTTCCACCTTCCACTGGCTCTCATGTTCCCTCGGCTGCTCAATCTAGGGAGCTCGTAGCTAATGCACCCGGGTATCAACCAACGCTACCTTTTACAGCCCCTCCATCAGGAAAATTTACTGAGATCCCTCCCATTTCCGGTGTTTTCTCATCTGAGACTCAATTGGACTCTCCAAACCCTATGACAAGTCCTCCACTGAGTGACCTGCTTCCTTCCTTACCTGATCAAAGGACCTAGAAAGGCAAAAAACAGAGCTGCTTGAAATCAAAAGCTATTGAGGTCTTTCTTCGTTTAGGTGAGGACTTTCAGTGGAACGACACCATGGACACTACTGATCGGATATTAGTGGGAAGAGTCAAGGGCAGATACTTCAGTGGTACAAGGCTGAAGCAGTGGGCGTCGAAGGTCTGGGGACATCATCTGGTCGAACCATCGTTTGTCCAAACTTTTGTTAGGGGGTGGTTTGTGCTCCGTTTCGCTAGGGTTGAACATACAAATTGGGTACTCTCAATGGTTTGGCATTTAAAACAGGAACCAGTGCTCCTTCGCAGGTGGACTCCCCTCTTCGATCCAGAACGGGAACAACTTGGAGAAGACCCCCTTTGGGTCCGTCTACCTAGCCTACTATTATAGTTTTGGTCTGAAAATATCTTCAGACACATAGGGAACACCCTTGGTACTTATCTGGAACATGATAAATCCTACCTCACGACAAGCAGGATGGCCTATGCAAGAGTACTGGTACATTTAGATACAAATGACGGATTACAGGAGCACATCACAATTCAATGGCAGAATTTCTCTCGGAGGAAGAATTTGGACTATGAAGAGGTTCCCTTCAAATGTAGAAAATGCCACAAGGTTGGGCATCTCTATAGGGATTACACTCTCAACAGCAAGAAAAGAACAGGGGATACAGAAAGGGAAATTCAACCAAAGACTACACAAGAGCAGGGGGAGCAACCCCCCAGTGGAGACAATGGGATGCAAGCGGAACCTGCTACTACAGATAAGGCCCCCACACAGGAGACCCCAAAGAAGCGCGACAAACCTCCTCTTCGAACCCCCTCTCCTCCTCTCACCAGGGCAAGGGCGGCTGCCGGGGCTCTGTTATCTTCCGGTATGATTTCTTCCTCCTCTAGCCCTCCTCATTTGTTTTCGCGTATGAGTTTAATGCACTTTCTTCATCTGGTAAAGGTAATGGATCTATTGATAAATCACTTCCCCCCATCTGTTTGGCATGTCCCCTTTGCTCCCCCTCTTCCACTTTCTCTATCATCCCCCCATCGCTCCCAGATCTCGCCCCCCTTAATACCCCTGTACCTGAGGTAGTGCCTTCCCCCCCGAGATATCAGACTCGATCTAAGGAAAAAATAAAAATAAAGGTCTCTGATCATATTGGATTAGACCTGTTACTGACCCCTATCCCTCCTAAGGTTCCTCGGGGCCGACCCACCTCCCTCTCAAAAGCACAAATCCAGGCCAGAGATGAGATCGCTTGTGGCAAGAAAATAACCATCCACAGGGCACTTAGAGCATTGAACCCCCTATCCGATCCCCCCTCATGAAGATTGTCTATTTCAACTGTAGAGGGCTAGCTAGGCCTGATAAAAAATTAGCCCTTCGAAGATTGATCTCTGTTGCACCAGTCGATGTTATCTTTCTATAGGAAACCTTAGGATCAGCTAAAGCCATCTCTCATCTCCTTGAATCGATGCTCCTTGGCTGGACCTTTCTTGGCCTTGATGCAAATGGATGATCGGGTGGTATTTCTTTGGGTTACAACAAGCGTTCCATCAATCTCCGTAACTGTTGGGGAGGCTCAGGGTATATTGGGGCGGACTTGTTTTCAGCTAATCTGGGTATGGAGATTCAGACTATCAATGTATATGGGCCGTGCTAACACAAGCTTGCATTTTGGGATCATTTTCTAAGTACTGAATTATTGCAAAAGGATTTCCTAATCATGGGAGGTGATCTAAATTTCTCCATAGGCCACTCCAAATCCTGGGGACACTGAGCTCAAATGGATCTCTATCTGCAAATTTTGAGAATATCTTGGAATCCCACAATCTGATGGATATACCCTCAGCTAAATTGCAGCCCACCTGGAAGAACAACAGAGCTAGGGAAGACAGTCTAGCTCGAAGACTTGACCGATTCCTAATCAAGGAAGGCTTACTTAATCTGGGACTAAACTGTAGACAATGGGTGGGATCGGGGGGCATCTCTGATCACCTACCAATATACTTGGAAATATGTGGGGGGCCTGGGAAACCCAAGGGTCCCTTTAAGTTCAACTCTTCATGTTTAAAGGACCCTACCTATGTTCATATGATCACGGACTTTTGGATGGCGCATCCCCTAGCTGTTGGAGGAAACATAGCTGAGGGTTTTGATCACAATCTAATAGAGATGAAGAGACTCTCTAAAATATGGGCACATAACAAGAGAATACAGGATGATCAAACCCTAAGGGATGCGGAAACATAAATTGTTGATTTTGAAAATAACCTGGGAGGGGTTTACAGATTAAATGAACATAAGGACAAACTCACTTCCTTATATGCCACTAGAGGAAAAATTCTAAAGGACCATGAAGAAGCATGAAGGCTGAGAAGTAGGGTGATCTAGCTGCTTGAGGGAGATGATAATACAAAATTCTATCATAATTATGCAAATGGTTGGAAAGCTATTAATACCATCTGGCAACTCTCGAATGAGCAAGGTCTCACTGTAAACACTTTCCCTCAACTGGCATCAATGGCATCCTCACATTTCAAGCAGATTTATAGGGCTCCCCCTAATGTAAATCTTGCTGAAATCATACAAGTGGCTCAAATTTTCCCACGATTTGTGGAACAGGAGGATGGTAGGGAACTGAATAAGGAAGTCACCCTAGGAGAATTGGAAGCCACTCTCAAATGGTTCAAGAAAGACAAGAGCCCAAGGCCGAATGGATGGTCAGTTGAGTTCTATCTAGCTTTTTATAAGACTCTCAGTGCAGAACTACTCATGGTAATTGAAGAAACCAAAATAAATGGCAAGATGTATGAACCTTTCAACTTTACATTCATCGCCCTCATTCCAAATTCCGACAATCCATCCACCTTTGACGACTATAGACCTATTTCATTATGCAATTGCATCTATAAGATCATGGCTAGAATCATAGCCAATCGAATGAGGCCCATTCTATCGACCCATATATCTCAGGAGCAATTCACCTTTCTACAAGATCGACATATCCATGAGGCAGTGGGAACAACACAGGAGGTATACACTCATTGCATTCCAAGAAAATGAAAGGTATGATTCTAAAGGTTGATCTCTCTAAGGCTTTTGACAGAGTTAACTATTTGTATATAAGAATGCTTCTAACCCACCTTGGGTTTCCATATGATTTTATTAAATGGATTATGAGTTGCATCACTAACATATCATTTAGTATTTTGATTAATGGGGCGACTTCACCCTTTTTTCATTCTCAAAAAGGCCTCCGTTAAGGTTTCCCCCTATCTCCACTACTTTTTCTCCTAATCATGGAAGGGCTCAGTAGGCTTGTTAAAGAAGAGTCCAGTAGGGGAAAAATGCAGGGTATAAAAATCAGAGAAGGATGCATATTGACTCATTTATTATTTGTGGATGACATTTTGATATTTCTCAATGGATGTATTGGGGATTTGACCAACATGAAGAATACCTTCTCTTTGTTCCAATCGGTCACCGACATGACTGTAAACTGCAACAAGTCCACCTTATCAGCGGCTGGATATTCCCAATATGAGATAAATTTTGCACTACAAAGATTCTAGTTCACCCTTCTGAGATTGGAGGATGGCCTTCAATACTTGGGTTACAAGTTGAAGCCTTTGGGATACAAAATTGCAGATTGGACACAACTTATAACCAAGATGGAGAAAAGACTCAACATTTGGTATTACAAATACCTATCCAGGGCAGGCGGACTCATTCTCATTAAAGTTGTTCTGGAGGCTACTCCGGTCTATTAGATGTCATTGGCATGGATTCCTAGGGGTATACTCTCCAGGATACAAGCCTTATGTTGCAGATTCCTTTGGAAGGGTAAAGAGACAGGTAGAATATTTGCATGGGTCAAGTGGGAGGCACTCAATCTGCCAAAGAAATGGGGTGGATGGGGCATAAAGAAGTTAGAGGATTTCTCCTCAGCTCTAGTAGCTAAAATTGGATGGCAGCTCATTACATCAAACAGCCTATGGATAAGGGTGGCTGTTTCAAAATACATCGCCCCTCTTAATTTGATGGACTGGCTAAGACAACCACAAAGATACCCCACAGGGATATCAATCATATGGAAGGCTGTAATTAAATCTTTGGACATCATCAGAGCTGGCATTACTTGAAAAATTCAATTTGGAATGGCTATGAGGATTGGACAGGACCCATGGATTGGTTGCGGGAATGCCCACAGCCTACTAGTTGAGCTCAAAAACTTTCTCAAAGCAGCCAACATTACCCATATTAGCCACATAGCAGACCTCGAGCACACCACATTATTCAGCAAGCATGGAAATCGGCCCAAAGATTAAACATTCCACAACAATAGACACAACAATGGAATGCCTATATTGGGGCTCTTACTGAAGCTCACATCCAGTTAGGTGAAAGTGAAGATGAGGTAATATGAGCACTCTCGAAAGCTGGGAAATATACTCCTAAGGAAGGCTATCTTGTGCTAGTTGAAGCTTGTAGACCACAAGCTATCGAGTCCTGGTGGAAGCACTTGTGGAAGCTCAACGCACCCCCCAGGAACAGACTTCTCATGTGGACCATACTTAAAAACAAAATTCCCACAGGAGATAACCTTCTCAAATGAGCACAACATGGCCCATTTTGGTGTTGTCTTTGCAAAAGAAAAAACGAAACTGTTACCCATATTTTTATTGAGTGTCAGGCCGCACAAGAAATCTGGGAATCGATCTTATCAGTGGTTCCATATCTAATTAGGTGGAAGGGTATTACTGTCATGGAGGCTTGGTCAATATGGTGGTTAAGCGCTGTACCAACAAAGCTTCGGAACCTCTCGCTACTCATCAGTTGGGGCCTATGGATTGCTCGCAACAACCTCATCTTCCAGAACGCTGCTTTGCATTGGCCTTCCATTGCTACCCGTATTTTGTCTGATTCCTCTATCATCCCTGACGATGATGAAACCGCTCAACCGTGATCCATTGTCCCTGAAACCATTAATCATTTGAGGCCTTGGGCTTGCTTTGATGGTTCCACACAGGAGGGAGGGTGTGGTGGAGGGACCATACTGTATCTCACTGATTCCCATTATTACTATATTCAAATGGGATTACAATGGGGCACGAATAACTTCGCAAAACTATCCACTGCTAAATTCCTCATTCAATTTGCATTGGAAAATCACTGTAGAGAGCTACAAGTATTTGGGGACTCAAAAGTTGTTTTGTGACTGGTTAAACAAAACAACTAGATGTTTTGCATATACTATGAGACATATTCTGGATGAGGCTCTCTGACTTATTACATTTTTTTATTCATTTGCATGCCATCACATTTTAAAGGAACACAATGTAGCTATTGACAAATTATCCAAAGAAGCTGCGGACAGGCCTCTCGGCATTTGGATGATTCAGGAACACAGGGAAGGAGCCCATTATCAACACTACCATTGGCCTTTTATGGACATAGCTATGTAGCAGGTTCATAGGGAGCCTGACTACTTGTTTTATTTTGCTTATTAGCTTTCATTTGTAAATATTCATATGTTTTTTCAAATCAAGAACAGTGCGGTACTCTACAAGACTAGAGATTTTTTTTTAATAAAATTTTATGCTGAATTCAACAAAGAATGTTGCCTCCCTGCGTGGACATAAGGCACCAAATTTAGATCAGTACTGGAGAACTTATTTTTTTGACAGGCAATTCCTCTCTTACAGCATATGCATCATCCATATACAACATGTAATTGTCTTACTTAATGGAAATTACGACTTTTCCAAGGGAAATAAATAAATAAAATAGTAAAAATAATAATACTTGGAGTTCTAAATAAATATATATAAAAGTAAACTATAAAAGTAGTAAGAATAAGTAAAGTTAACAAAAAGTAAAAAAGAATTAAATAAGAAAGAATTAAATTAAGAGAAAGATTAAATTAAGTAAAACTTAAAATAAAGAAATAAAAGTTGCATGTTGACGCATGGAATGTGTGCATGCAGACCCCTTTCCATTGTTTGGCCTGTTTAATGAACGATGAGGAAGATGAGATTCATCATTCCTTCATCCATTCTCCTGGGAGAAAAGTGTTGTGAGACAAAGGATTCGTTGGTAGTAGTATGTTGATTGAGGGCTCGGGGTTGGCCAACTACAGAAAGATTATTTGCAGCTGAGCCTATAGTTGGGTGGAGAGTCGTCCCCAAATTTTTTGTTACGGTTAGCATAATTCAAAGAGCATTCAACTCCAAAGGCACAAGTAAGGAATATCGTCGATACAGGTAAGTCGACTCTACTCATGTTTTTGAAAATTCTATGTGAAATAGTTAAATAGTGGGTGTTGATTATTAATCATATAAATTGATGAATTATTTGTATATTTTAAATTGGGGTTGTTACAAGATTTACTACATAATAATCATTACCAGATACCATCCCATTTTTTACTAAAAATGGATTAGGAGGTAGAGAATGCCTCTAATACACACATGCATAAGGATATGATGCTTACAACTAATAAGCATCAACATATGGTGCACGATGAGGCAATACCATGTGAGGTCGATATAATGGAACTTGGGGAACCTACTCAACATGTGCTACATATATTGCCTCTCTTGGCACCCTATTGTTATGAGTGCCTTGAAGAACAAGTCTCCCTACCTACTATCTCATTGAGCATAAGAGTTATGAGAAGGTATAGGTTTAAACATATAGAGCCATCCATATAGATATATAGCGAGGCCTGATTGACTTTGTATGGATCTGAGAGTGCCCTAGATCAAATTATATATTTTTTAAATTATTAGGCACCAGTTGGATATTTGATGTTAATTCAAAACTGTCAAATATTTGACTCCATGTTGATGGAATAAACCATTGGATATCTGACTTTGTATCGGTGGAACAAAGAGTTAGCGCCATAATACTCCCATCGCACAAACTTATTATAACGTCGATTATCTGATGCTAAAATGTCAGACATCTGAATCCATACCGATGAAACAAATTGTCGGATCCCATTGAACTAGACTAATATGGTGTTGAATATATGACATCAAAGTGTGGGATGTTGAAACTCAGGTTTGGCATCTAGGGCAGTGGATATTTGTCATTTAGCCTGTCGCATATTCGATGCCTATTGGCATCACAAAATTGACTGTAAAGTGTCGGATGATTAAAGACATTTTTGGCCATCTTTGGCGTTAGCTTCTCGACATCAGTCTCATCGAATATCTGATGCTTAATAAAGGGTTGACTATTCGACAGAATCCCGCTGACAAAAATTATGACTCCAATGTGTTAGATAGCCTACGAGAATGAGCCGAATAACCAATGAATATACATTGGATTTTTGCCCCATTTTAACTCATGGAAATTTCAAGGTTCGATCTCCCATGTGTGGAGAAGGGTTTTTATCTATAGCTGCAGGGTTGGAACAAGAAAATCTCAGTTGTAGATGCACACATGACAGGGTGCTCCTCGTCGCTGGGAAGTTGTAGCCGCACTGATGGTCACTAGCTCTGTGCAACTGGAATCTAGGGTTTTGTTGACAATTGATTGTAGGCTTCGAATTTGGTTATGATCTGTTTTGTTGTTGGGATCATCTTTTGGATATTGTTTGGTTGGTTTTTCTAGATATTCTTATGATTGAAGAATTGGAACATTGTACTCTTTATTTGCTAAACATTTTATGACAATCTAATAAGAAGGGTTTTTTCCCTTGTGGGGTTTTCCCCTGATCTTTAACCAAAACCTTATGTCTCTTGTCATTATTCTTGATTGTCTACTGTATATTTCATTTACAATTCTATCTACAATTTCTCTTGATAATTAGAAGAATAAATGGTATTTCTAATTGAAGAAAATAATTGGGCTAAAGTGATTATAAAAATATAGAAAAATGGTAAATTAACATGGTTTCAAAGCTAAGGTGAAGAGAAAAGTGCAAGGAGATAAAAGATAAGAGAAACCATCTTTGGAAGGATCCTATTTGATTTGGTCAAGATGTCTACCTCATACTTCAAGGAAAATGAGAATCTAGGTGACTCATCTAACTTTTCTACTTGGAAGATCAGATTAGAAGTTATATTGGATGACAACAATGTCTTGGAATATGTGCAAGGAAAATTTCCCGAGCCTCCGACAAATGCTTCTGCTGCTATCAAGACCAAGTACAAGAAAGATGACCTCAAAGCTAAGAAAAATCTCTTTGAAGGTTTGTAAGATCATTTACTTGTTTATGTTGGTAATTTGAAGAGTTCTAAGGAAATTTATGATAATTTGGTTGGGATGTATCAAGTCAATGATTTGAATCATTTCCTCTCCTTGAAGAATAAGCTTAATGAATTGAAAATGAATAAAGGATATTCTATGCAATGCTATATCATGAGAGTGTCTCAACTAAGGGATCGACTACAAACTGATGGTGAGAGTATATCTAACGGAGAGTTGGTGATGATCACTCTTCAAGGTCTTCCTCCAACGAAACCTTCATTAATATTATAAGAAACAATAATAGACTCTTGACATTTGTTGAGCTTGTTGGACAATTTATGCAATAGGAAACCTGATAATTGTCCAAGGAAGGATTCAAAAATATGAAGAAGGATATCCCTCCACATTTGCTATTCAGGAAAAGAAAAGGAAAGGTAAAGGGAGAACATCCAATTCAAGAAATTCCTTTCCCAAATATAAGGAATCCAAGAGAATATTGAGAAAATACAGACCTCAATTGAATGCTTCAACTACCACAAGTATGGTCATTATGCCCAAGACTGTCCAAGGAAGAGAGATGCTCCAAGATCCAATCGAGGCTATAAAAACAACATGTATAATGATAGAATAATTAATAATGATAGAATAAGAGATGATGATAGAAGAAGATGAGACAATAGAAGAATAAGGGACACACATGATGATCAAGAAGGAAACCACCGTCCTAAAAAGAGAGAGAGAAATTCCAGGTATGAAAATAATACAATTGTTAGCCCATCTGAATATATTCTTATTTCTGCTCTTTCTAGATCTTCTCCTCCAGATTGTGTTATAGTTGGTTGGTAGATAGTGGGGCTTCTAGACACTTCTTTGGATACAAGGAAGTCCTCTCAAATTTGGATGAGAGGGAGACAAGTTTGAAGATCATTCTTGGTGATAACTCTACATATCTAGTGAATGGCTTTGGATATGTCAAATTTGATTTGTACTCTGGGGAATCCATCCTTATTCATGAAGTAATGTATGTTTTGGCTTTGGATATGTCAAATTTGATTTGTACTCTGGGGAATCCATCCTTATTCATGAAGTAATGTATGTTTTAGAATTAAAGAAGAACTTAGTATCTATTTCTGCCTTGGAAGACAAAGGGATGAGAGTAGATTTCATAGAAGGAAAAGTCCTCACATGGCCTAGGGAATCTCATGAGGGATGCATTCACATTGGGATCTAGAGTTGAAGGACTCTATAGAGTTAATGGGAATCCTCTACTAGTAATGGTCCACGACATCAATCACCAAAGTGAGCTATGGCACCATAGGTTGGCACATCTACATCATGAAGCCCTATCGACATTGAAGAAGCTAGTATCTGTGATGCCTAATGTTCAAGCAAGTAATTATGGAATATGTATGTGATGCACCAATGGATATATGACAAGGGGACCATTCCCCTCTAGCAGGAATAATATAGATTATATTCTTAAACTCATTCATTCTGACCTTTGTGGACCTATGCTAGTACATTCTCTTGGTGCCCATCTCTATTATATGATATTCATTAACGACTTCTCCAGTAAGACATGGATTTACTATTTGAAGCACAAGGACGAGGCTTTTGATATGTTCAAGGATTTCAAGGCACTAATAGAAAATCAAATAGGGAAGGAAATTACGGCCTTCAGGTTTGATAATGGTGGAGAATACATTTCAAATCAATTCATAGAATTCTGCAAAAAAGAAGGTATTAAGAAGGAAACAATTGTACCCTACAATCCTGAGCAAAATGGAGTGGCTGAAAGAAAGAGCAGGTCTATTGTTGAAGCTACATGAGACAAGCTATATGATCAAAAGTTACCAAAATTCCTTTAGGGAGAAGCAACGAACACAATCATCTATGTACAAAATAGGGTTCCTCATTAAGCTTTGGATAACGAGACTCCTGAAGAAATGTTCATAGGCACAAAGCTTGATATTGGTCATCTTAGGATATTCGGTTGCCTCGTATACTTTCATGTGTTGAAGGATAAGAGGAACAAGTTGGAAGCCATTAAAAAGAAAGGTACATTTATTGAGTATTGTGAAAATTCTAAAGCATTTAGAATATATATCTTTGGCCAAAGGAAGATCGAGTTTAGGAGGGATGCAACCTTTGATGAAGATGTTTCCCTTGGAAAAGCTATATGCCTTCATCCAGCTCCTTCGAAGAAAGATGATGATATGGACATATTAGAAAGTTTTAAAGAGAGAATCCATACAAGTGAATTAAATTTAAAAAATTGTGGAATAACTTGGTTAGAGTTTTGATTAAACCCAACGTTTCAGACTTCTATATGAGTCTATCTTCAGGGGAACGCCCAGATTCTTGAGAATATTGGTGTGGATTAGGGCAAGGAAATTGTAAGGATATATATAATGATTGATGTGGGCAATGTTTTAGTGTCGGTTGGCAGAATTTTAATTATGATCATTAATATAATTTTCTATGGTTATTTAAGAGATAAATTTATTTAATGAGGTAATTATTATTTTATGTTAATATGACAATTATTAATGATTTGTAAATAATATTTCTTTTTAATTGATTATTTATTAATTCTATGATTACTTATATCAATAACATTTATATATAATTAATTATGAATATGGTGTTGTTTATAATAATAATAACTTATATCACAATTACTATTTGTTATCATAATTTTTTTATCATAACTTTTTAAATTTAATCTTTATTAATAATGTAAAATCATTATGAGCTGAAATAATTAGTTTAAGTTAATATGATTATAAATTTTAAGTTAATGTTAATTTTTTTTTTATTCGTTGTTATGAGTGGTTTGATTTATTAAGGGTTTCCACGTATCACTGATAATAAGGCCTTCATCACAGTTCATATTGTTCTTTCTTTTTTCAAATTTTGTGGCCTCTTTAATTTTTTGTTTTAGGTAATGCTCTTCCTTGATGACAAGTTTAGCTTATTCCATACAGATGTAGTATGAGGAGGAGAAAGCATGTTCTGCAAGAGCAGATTTTGATGTTCTATTCCTAGATATGTCAACAACATGCTTCTTAAGCCTAATGTTTAACAATCTGTCGGTTTCACCTATGTATTCTTTTCCACATGAGCAAGGGAATATGTAAACCCCTTTTTGTAGTCTAGGGTTTATAATGTCCTTTGCGGAGTCTCTGATTTTTGTAATCATGTTGGGGGGGTGAATGCAATACTGATGTTGTGTTTGTGTAGGATTCTTGAAATTTTATCAGTTGTTCCTTTTATGTATGGTAAAGAGATTTTAGGAATGTCAAAGGTTCTCTTTACATTATTTTTATTTAGGGTTTGATGGATGGTTTTGTTAATGATATTTTTATTATATCCATTATGTTCAAAGACTTGTGGGAGGTGGTTTAGTTCATGTTTTAGGTGCTCTAGGTCAGAAATCCTAAAGGATCTTGTGGTTAGGGTTTTAATAATCCCATATTTTTTCTTGGGATGGTGATGAGAGTTTGTGTGAAGTTATCTTCCAGTATGGGTTTTCTTTCTATAAACTTTGGAGTTAAGCTTCCCATATTTTTTGGATAAGAAGATGTCAAGTAGGGGTAATTGGTTATCCTTTTCTACTTCAATAATGAATTTAATGTGAGTTGAGAGACTTAATGTGAGTTTAAAATTCTTCAAGCTTTTCTTTACCATGACTCCATTTTGTGAAAACATCATTAACAAATATTTTCCATTCTTCTGGGGTATAAGGAAAGAATTTGAGGGATTTTTGTTCAAAATGTTCCATGTATATGTTCGCAATTATAGGAGATAGAGGTAAGCCCATTGCTACTCCATGAGTTTGTACACAAAATTTTACTTTAAAGCTAAAATAAGATGACTTTAAGCAAGTTTTTAGGAGATCTACAGTTTCACTATCAATGATTTATTACATAATGTCGATGGATTCATCCATTGGTATCATAATGTATAAGGAAACAATGTCAAAGCTTACCATGAGATCTTCATCTTTCATTTCAAGGTTTTTGGTGCATTGAACGAATTATGCAGAGTATTTTATATAAGAGGATGTGTTTCTTGCTAAGGGACGTAACTTTACGGCAAGGTATTGAGCAAGGAGGTAGGTTGGTGAACCTATGGTATTAACTATGGGTCTTAATGGGATGCCTTATTTATGAACTTTGGGAGCACTGTATATTGTAGGAGTGATGGAGCTAGTAAGGGTGATTCTCTTTTTTGTAATAGTGTCTAGAGATGAATCTTTTATTTTCTTGGTGACATCCCTAAGAATTTTAGCACTAGGGTCTTTATCTAAGATTTTATAACATCCACTATTGTTTATGTGATCTTCCATTTTTCTGTCGTATTCAGATCTGTTCATAATTACAGTTTTATTGCCTTTGTCTAGTTTTAAGATAATTATGCCTTTGTTCTTTTTCAGGTTATATAGAGCTATTTTTTCTTCCTTAGTTATGTTGCATGATGGTGGTTTGGCATTTCTAAGAATTTTGGCAATGTCCTGTCTTATTTCTTCGGCTTCGGTTAGATTAAAATCCTTTAAGGCTACTCCTATGTTACTAATTATATCATCAACATGGATTTTATTAGCAGTGATGGCGAAATTAAGACCCTTATGAAGAATGGATTGGGATCCATGGTCCAAGACTAAGCTTAAATCTGAGAAGGACATTGTTGATGACCCCATGGATCTTATGGGCCATGTGGATCCTCCTCCAAGTGATCCTTTTGCCAAGAAAATACCATTATGGCTTCATGATACTTTACATAATGCTGAGAGATATGTTCATCCCAAAAGGACCTTTAGAGAAAGTAAGAAGCCATGCTGATATCGGGGATATGTCATAGTTATGAGCACTATGATCTAGGATGAGCCTTCCACATTTGAATAAGTAGTGAATATTTTTTTTTGGAAGGACACTATGGCCGAAGAGTATGAATCCATCATGAAGAATGATGTATGGGATATTGTTCTGAGACCTAAAAGAAATTCTTCCGTAACCTCTAAATGGTTGTTTAAGATTAATGTGTGCCTGATGGAAGAATTGAAAATACAAGGCAAGGTTCATGGCTAGAGGATTCTCCCAAAAAGAGGGAGAAGATTGTGATGAAATCTTTACACTTTTTTCCAAATACACACCCATTATATCGATTGTGGTCATTGTCGCTAGTCAAGGATGGACCGTTCGTTGGATGGAGTAAAGATGGAATTTCTTCATGGCATGCTACAAGAAGAATTATATGCTGAGAAGCCTCAGAGATTTAAAGTAAAGGACACGAATAATCATGTTTAAAGGTTGAAGAAAGGATTATATGTTTTGAAGCAAGGTCCTCGAGCCTAGTATGCCCGCATTGATAGTTACTTGGTGAAGCTTGGAAACATAAGAAGCAGTGTTGACTCTAACCTCTACTTCAAGGTGGTCCAAGGTATGCCTTTGATTTTAGTTTTATATGTTGATGATCCATTCTTGACAGGTAGTGAGCCTATGATGATCAAGTGTAAGAGAGAGTTGGCCTCTGAGTTCGAGATGGAGGATCTTGGCATGATGCATTACTTTATGGGATTAGAAATTTGGAAAAGACCCAATGAAATATTCCTTTCTCAAGGAAAATATGTCATAAAGTTATTAGAGAGATTTGGAATGAAGGAATGCAAATCTTTGACTACCCCGATGGAGATGAAATTCAAGAAGTTATGCAGAGATGTTGTTGGACCCGACTTGGATAACCCTTCAGAGTATCGTTAGTTGATTGGAGCATTGATGTTTCTTATGAACACCTATTGAGACATATGTTTTGTAGTGAACACTTTGAGTCAATTTATGACCGGGCCAGTTCATGCACATTGAGGTGTTGTTGAGCACATTCTGAAATATTTGCAAAGGATGATCAATCTTGGTCTGAGATATACTATAAGAGATGTATGACTACATGGATACACTGATGCTGACTAGGTTGGAAACATTATTGATAGGAAGAGCGCATTTGGGTGTTGCTTTAGCTTGGGATCTAACATGATATCTTAGATGAACAAGAAAAAAAAGTTCGTGGTTCTAAGTATAGCAGAGGAAGAGTATATTGTTGCTAGCATGGCTAGCTGTGAGGAAGTTTGGATGAGGAAGCTCTTTGGAGAGTTGTTTGAGCAGGTCCTGGACACAACAATGATATATTGCAGCAACAAGAGTGGGATATGATTGATAGAGAATGACGTGTTTCATGGAAAGTCCAAGCATATTGAGATCATATATCATTACATATGTGACATGGTGTAGAGAGGTGTTGTGAGACTTCGTCATCAATTGATGAGCAGATTGCAGGCATACTCACAAAGGATTTGCCGAAATGGAAGTTCTTGGTCTTCATAGAGAAGCTTAAACTAATGAATATGACCCTCCTGGGTAAGGGTCCTAAATGATCGAGGACACTAAGCAATGCTATTTCCCCCTACCTAAGCTCCCAGGGTGAGCAATTGAGCCATAGAGCTCCTGGGGTTGAGCCTGAACTCGTGGACAACATGCATGTATGTGATTCTTACCTCATAGTAAGTGTGTATCTCCCCTATATTAATCTTAGGGCGCGTTGGATCCTTACCTCATAGTAATTTTTTATCTCCCCCTGTCGAATATACCCTAGTATGCATCCTACCCACAAGTCAGAGTTGTTGGGATTGTTCCTGCCATCCGGCCAATGGGTTGAGATAGTGACTTAGGTGTGTCTAATACTTACTTTGCAGGGTGAGTGTGTATCTCCCCCAAGTGCCTTGGGTTGTGTTTTATCCTTACCTTGTAGGGAAAGTGTGTGTCTCCTCCTAAGGTTGTGGATGCAGGTGTTCTACCACTTGACTCTTGAGGGTCTTGATGGGAAGATCAACAGAAAATAGGATAGTTATGATCCTTACCTACCATGGTAAGTCGTATCCTGCCTATTGTACTATGATATAGGGTTGAGCTATGCTCCCCACTTATGTGGGTTGAGTTCGAACTACCCTAAGACATTTGTTCGATAGAGGGTTGTAGCTTGAGCACCCCTCCAATGTCAAATTATTCTTCTTTGACATTCAAGAGTGTTCAATATATGAGCAAAGATGACTTTTGATTTGATATTTGAGATGGGATAGATGTTACAGTCAATGATCTATCCCTATTCGAGAGGGTGTATTAATTTGGCATCTAAGGGACAAAATACCTCCTTTGGATGAACTTCCTCATCAAGGAAGACCCTCCTAGCCCTTAGAAGAATTTAATTTGGTTAAGGAAAAATATATTTTTAATATGAAAACTCACATGTGTACAAACATTTAGGTTGACATTAAGACAAATTGGTCACCCTTGGAAGCATATAAATACAAGTCAAGTGAACCTCATTTGGACATTAACATCAAGCATATTCTTCTCTCTTCTTTGGTTTGGCTCACACATGTCTAAATTTGGTTCGTATAGGTTCGAAATTGTAGGGTTTGAGCTCGAACATGTGAAGAAGGGTATTTGATATGTAGTTGTAGGGTTGGAACAAGAAAATATTTCCTGTAAATGCACTCATAATAGGGTGCTCCTTGTGACTGGGAAGTTGCAGCCACACTGATGGTCATTAGCTCCATGCAGCTGGGACCTAGTGTTTTGCTGATAGTTGACCGCAGGCTTGGAATTTTGATTCTGATCAGTTTTGTTGTTGGGCTCATCTTTTGGATATTTTTTGGTTGGTTTTGCTAGATAGTCTTGTGATTGAAGAATTGGAACATTGTACTCTCTCTTTGCAGAACAGTTTATGAAAATCTAATAAGAAGAATAATTTGAGAAAGGTTTCCCCCCAAGTAGGGTTTTCCCTAGTCTTTGACCAAATCCTTATGTCTCTTGTCATTATTCTTGATTGTCTACTGCATATTGCATTTACTTTTCTATCTATAATTGCTCTTAATAATTGGAAGAATAAATTGTATTGCTAACTCAAGAAAAGAATTGGGCTACTATGATTGTTACAATATAGAAAAATGGTAAATGAATAGAGGGAATGAGATTGAGTTCATATATAGATCTAAAATTAATATAAATATCATTAGCTCCATTCTTATACATATCCAACTAATTTCCAAGTGTAATCGATAGACAATTATTTAATGAATATAATTTATAGTTTAGGAAATTTTTCAAACACTTTGTATGCAAACATTTACACAAGAAACTAATGCACAACCACCTAAATATATTTTTTTAATGATATTTTTAAAGATTTTATAGAGAAAAGTTGGAATACCATTTGAGATTACATGCAAAAAATACCCTCAGTAAGCAACTGTTTCTCAGAATTTCCCAAATAATGAAATTAGGATCTAAAAATCCTATAGGTAGACTTAAAATGTAGGCTATAGGTTCATCTAGTATGGATTCCCCTTGAAGTTAGTATGAAACAGAACAAAAACATTTATAAACTTGTTTTAATAAATTCATATAAGCACACACATAAGTTTCCAAGTCTAATTGCATTGGAATTCTTCTTGGTTGAAACCACATAACCATATGGATAAAATCTAAAATCTAAAGGCAATAAAAGGATCTTACTTTCCTAGAATTACATAGAACTCATTTAGGAATTTCACCAAACACATGGAAAGCAATATAAATCTTTGGCTACACACTGAAAAAACAACCTAGCTCTATTTTATTTCCCATGGTAGCTTACTCGACATAAAATAAAGATATACAAATCATGTAAACAAAGTAGCATTCCTTTAGAACTCCTTTTATGAGCACTTGTCACATAATCCCCCAGTCATAATTATATCATAACCAAATTTACAATACCTTAAATAAACACAAATTTCCTACATAAATACTCCTACATCCAAAATTATATCAATATTGATTTCTAGCTTCTTTTTCAATTTGTACCCAAATGAAGGCACATTTTCCATTCATGGATTTGACCAAACATTTTGTTAATCATCATCTAAATCTTTATGTGAAATTAAACTAACTATCAAACTTTTTCTTAATGAGGCAAGAATGTTGAAGTAATTAAATTCAACATAAAACTACCAAAACTAACTTTTTTATAAAATGAATTTGATTCCCATGACTTCTTTCTATATGACGGGCATGGTACAACATCTCTTCTTCTTCTTTTATTTCGTAAATACTAAAAGATTCTCCAATGAAATTTTGAGGCTTGTACTTCTTATCTTTAATACAAGGAATTTATATCATACAAAAAAGAATTATCATGCCTATGTATTCAAACACATATTCATATTCATTAATGAGAGAAAATTAACCAAAGCTACCAAACTTAAAACACTTCTTAATCAAACACATCACGCTTTGTAAAAATATAATTCCAGTGGTTCGAACATTGTCCCAATTATCGACTCCTTGCTTTGGTCAAATCTCATGGTGCTAATCAATTTCCTCCTAGCCATCACTCACATAAAATTTATTTCCCTGAGACCTCTAAATTGTGTAACAATATTACCAATTTAACAAGAACCATAACCGCAAAATGAGAACTCTAGCACAAGAAACCCCAGCTTTTGCATTAAAATCATGGAAAAACACCTCAAAATAAAAAAATTGGTGATGTTGCATGCCTCTTTTTTTAGGGATAAAATTTCAACATTTTCAGCCATGGAATGAAAAACCAAATTCATGATCATGGAAAAACTTAAAATTTTGACATTTTTCAACCATAGAATTAAAACCAAATATCACTAGTATAAAAACCTTAAAATTTCAACATTTTTCAACCATGGCATTATAAACTTGATATTATAACTTACAAAAATAAAAAAAAAAATGGAATAAAAAAATTAAAAAATCAACACCTAGATCAAAGAGTCATTCTACCTAGAGTAATATATTTATTTAATGCTAAAAGTATAATTCTTTAGAAATATTAGCCTAAGATAACTGGACCCATTTTCAATGGGGCACTAAAATCATTTTTTTTTTGAAATTATGGCTTATAAAATCATCATTATTGTACACAAAATCATGAAAAGAACCCATCCAACCGGCGCCCCCCACCCCCCAACACACACAGATGCATACCTTCCAACTTAAGCTCAAAGAATTTAAATTCAAACTCAAAGCATATAATAGAAAATAATTCAACCATATCTTCAAAGATAAATAGGTCTTGGAGTCTCGTATTCAACATGCACAACAACAGATTATTCTAGATGGATGCATGGATACCCTATTAATGGAAGAGGGGCACTTAGTTAATCAAACTAAACAATGAAGCAAGAGGAGACCCTATATAAATTGTTATGTAACCAAATCACAAAACAAAAGAAAAGATACATAAATGAATTAAAAATAAGCCTCTTTGAGGGGGAAACCTCCTTTTACATTACATAAATGAACAATTCTTTCCCAAGTTTGTTTTGGCAAAACATTCGCTTCGAACCCTAGATCCAAGATAACTTGTTCCATCTCGTATTCCCCCATTCGCTCGGTGAGTCTCATTTCACGCTCGGTCCATGCCTTGTGCTTGCCAAGATTCCTGACCACGTGTGGTTCACCGGTAGCGTACTAGCACACCTATTGATCAGTTCCTGCAGGCCCTTCACAACCTTATTGTCACGGAGTAGTTTCATGCAGGTTTCTAAGAATGTGGTAATCATGGATGGGTCCATTTCTTCAGCTAGTTTTTCCTGACTTCTTGAGGTAGAGGCCTTAGCAAAGCTTTTCTTTTCTACCATAAATGTTTCTTTTGTGCGCTTCAGATCAAACCCAACCTCTTTTTTTGGTGCTTTGCAGACCCATTTTCCTTCTATAGGCTGCTTTCCTTTATCCTCCCCTGTCGTAGTTCTGCTTCGCAGCATAATGTTTACCTTAGGGTCTTCCTCGCGAGGCTCAACCCTCATCATCTGGAGGTTCTGCGTCGGCTGCAGGGGTTGCACCCCCTTTTCGCAAATCTTAGCTAATAATATTGGGCAATCCTTAGTCGCATGGTCAAACTGAGTACAATAGCAGCATAACAATCACGTTGGATTCAGGAAGTCCCTCGCATAGTGTCCTAGGCCTCTAGTTGTAACAAATTAGTTGTCCTCAGCCTCTCCCAA
>APFE030293592.1:0-24262 GCA_000404065.3 Pinus taeda | reverse complement strand
GGGAACTAGAGCATCAAATCAATAATATAGAAGGTGTTATATACTAGCAATAATAACTATCATATGTTTCTGATACCAAAAAAAAAAAAATCGTAGTTCTCACTAGATTTTTTTTTTCAAGTAGTAGAAGTTGGTATTTAAGCTAGATTACACCAATGAGAAAAATACACAAGTTGAGCAAAAAAGGAAAATTCATATAGCCATAACTTTGAAATCAAAATTTAAATTGAGGCATGAGTATAGTCTTTGGAAATGTATTTTAGAGGGAAACATGAAAGAAGATTTAAGTTCTTCAATGAAACATTTGGTTTCTTTAAAAAAATGTTAAAACAAAACCACTAAGCTTAAATGAACACTACAACTGTTAAATGTGGAATTTTTCCGAATCAATTTTACTTTTGGAAAAAAATTTTAAGATGATAAATATGTATACCATATGTGAATGATGAGTAAGGAGGATAAATACTTCTTGATGATACCTATGCAATGATGTGGAGGCACATATGGTGAAGCAACAACATGGCAATGAAAAAAAAGGTTTACTTCTTAATAATAATGTAGTGTTATTGATAAGTATGAACAGAACCTTATGGAAAGGTCTATTAATAAGATGAACTAATGACATGGATGAATATTGCTAAGGTTTGTTGCAAACCTAATTCCGGGTTCAATCATGAAGGATAAAGAAACCTAGAAGCTATTGCCTTGAAAAATAAAGGGGGAAGGCATACAAAATATTTATAATAATTAACAAGTGCAATTCAAGTTATGGAGGAAGAGATAGAGGAGGATTTAGTCAATGTAACTAAATATTTATATAAATAAAAGAAATGGTGATCGAAATAAGCATCCATGGGAGATCCTAGTTATTAGATCTAAATATTCTATGCCACAAGGGAATATGTGGCTAGGGTATGAAAGATGCCTACATGAAAAGAAAAGTTGTGAGAGTCATAATCATTATAGTTGGTTATTATGTCCAACCAAGCAACAATGATAGAAATAAGGGATGTGGAATAAACTAGCAAGTGAAGAATGATACCAATATTTTTGGAAGACCCTAAGAATAACAAAAATATTTGTAAGGAAAAATGCAAATTCCAAGTGTTGTAATCAAATTATTGATGAACAAAGCACTAAAAAAATAGTTCTAATATAAGTTGTTCACTATGGAGGTTAATGATGGAGATAGTGAATGGTTGTAAAGCATATGAAAACAAAGAGGGTATGGTCTATCCAGGCTTTGAAAAGCTTGTGAAATAAAGAATAAGGATTTCATGGAAGAGGTGGATGGAGAGGCAATAAGTCCTATTGGGCATGAGCATTTGAAGGAGTTAACCCTTTTTGGACATTATTATTTTGAAATAGAAAGACCCATTGAGAATAATTATATAGTGCACATCATGATGATGAATGTTTTTTAGAAAAGCAAGATGAATGATAATAGAAATTATAGGTGTTTTGAAGGGTAGTAAAAACAACATGAACCACATACTAAGAAAGATAACAACATTCTGAGCAAGATACTCATTTTTCATATCCATGGGTGTTTGATGTAGAAACATCACGCACTAGTAAATGATCATAGTTATAACTTATATTTATAAGGAGGATGGAAGGGAACCTTGGAGGGACTTCAAAATCACTACCATTAATACTATATTTTTATATTCGAAAGGATTATTTTTCTTCTCCACTAAATAACTTGGATGTATTATCCAATCAAATGATTAAACAAACTTTTCCTTATAATTATCTAATTTGATTCAAGAAAGCCATATGATTAGAGAATTCATGGTCCACAATTCAATAAGAAGCATTTTTTCCCTACAAATCCCTTGTGAAGATCATGGGCATGAACAATGTTTCTCAAAACAACATCCTCACTAAATGCAAGATGCTAGTTGATACCTTACCCATGTGAATTGTTTGATGGATTCAACCTCGGTATACCAAAAATAGACCTTTTATGATATGATGTAACTAACTCGTTGATTATTTCAATAAATAACTAATCCAAATGAGAAGTAGTAACATCATATGATTGTTAACCAAAAAATAAAATGAGTAAGAAAATGTTAAGTCCATTTATCACCAACCCAACCCCCCAAGTAACATTAAGGAGGTTGGGTATTTTATATTTTTCCTTCAAAAATCGATCCAAGGTCACTTTTAATCTCACTAAGGAATTTTGATTAATGATAGATTTCCAATAATTGAACTCTTGCTCAATTCTTTTCTCTTAGCACAAACTGAGGCCCTTTAAAGGTTAATAAGGGTTTTCTCTCTCTTTCCACATCATCAATCGTCCATGACACCACACTTGTCATATGACATGGTGGGTATGGTAACAAATCACTCATTGTATAGATCACCCTCATGTTCCATGAATATTAAGGAAATTTTGTCTCTCTTTGGCTTATTTCAACTAAGAAAACTTTCCTCCATGTGCCATATTGCATCTCAAAAATATTCTTATTGCACCCAAAAATTTTATCTTATGCAACATACCACATATTGGAAAATTTCTTCCTTGTGACACTTTTATAACACCTCTTAAAATCGGTGTTCCTATGCTATATCACAACTTCAAACATTTTCATCAATGCAACACATCTATCACACCTCAAGAAGTTTGGTATCCTATAACATATCGCAACCAAACTATTTATTATGATATGTCATGCCCCGAAAAGTTTTCTTACAACATGGTAGATTCTTCTTCCTCTAAAATTTTCCCTCCTTTTCTCTCATTTTTCTTCATCCTTGGTCTTCTTTTCTTTTCTCTCCCCTCTTCCTTCTCTCTCTTATCCTCCATTCTTACCTTCATCAGTTACCTTGTTTCCATTGTCGCATCCATGAATAAGTTAGAGCTCGCAACATATCATGCCTCAAAAGTTGGTGGTGTGATACATCATTCCCATGAAATATTTCCTCTGCATGACAATTTCTTTCTCATGACTCTACCTCATATCATGTGCTGAAAAATGTTTGGTGGATTAGTGTATTACACCAGAAAAAATTGTGGTGCAATGCATTTCACATTAAAAACATTTCTCCTTGTGTGATACATTGGTTAATCCAACTCCAACCCCAAAAATCATGCCAAATATTTGGGCTTTCATCATATCACATGAAATTATTTTCATTTGATACATGTATAGCATGAAAAATAATTTCATGCAATACACCTAAATTGCTAATTTTTTCCTTCATAACTTTTCTGAGTTTTTGCTAAGGGCTTCAAAGGATGTAATACTCCCTTGAGGCCCTCATTTAGCTTCTTTAGGAATCATAGGGTATTAGGGTTCTACCCTAATCCCCTTATACACATTATTAATGTATGATACAAACTTCCTTGAAGAACGGTCATTAAATAATTAGCTAGTTGTAATTCATTGTAAAAAGGGTTCGTTTTCTTAATAAGGCACAAATTAGTTGGTCAACCCTCATTCTAAGGGGCCCATAGGTAGTTAATATTCTATATGGATGCTATCTATATAGTATAATTTTATGTAATTTTTTTTCAAGAATCATTATTTTATTGGGAGCATTTCACTTGGAGGTCCCCTTTGAAGAGGCAAGTGAACTATGAGTTAAGCCACTTTGGAATGGTCTTGTTAGTGCAGAGAGAGAGAGAGAGCTTGAGATGGGACATTCACACAGATCCAATGGGGGAGTTGGGTAGACTTGGTTGCAGCTATGATGAGGCCTTAGTGTGGGGAGACTTGGATAGCAATTTGGTTGAGTGGTGAGGACTTAGACATCACAACAAAGGATTGAGGAGTTGGATAGATGAGGAGGTTGATCATTCCATTCTGAGAGATGGAGTCAGCTAGGGGATCCGATAGATGATCAATATGGGGTGGGTCATAATAAAAGTGACTAAGTGATGTCTTCCCACCTTTAGTGTGAGACATTGGATGGGGTAAGGCATTCTTGAGCCAGTTTGTGAATGATAGATGGCCCAATGCTTGTAGTGATCATAGTTGGATTTGATGGAGACCTTTGCACACATAGGTTTTTTCATGAGGAGGAGGGCCAGGAGAGATTTGCTAGCACATTTGGCTTGGGGGTCATGGGCAGTACGATTAGAGGATGACGGGGCGAGTTGGATTTTTCACACATCACAAATTTTCACAAACAATCTGAACATGTAGGAAGAGCAATGCGTTCCATATCTTGGAAAAAATGAGGAGTGGACAGATTTGGCCAAGGAGTGGCAGTTGGATAGGATACACCCAAGTATGAGTATGTTTGTGATGGTTCAGAGACATGTCACTTGGACACTATGGAGGGACTTCTTGATAGAGTTTGGACAGTCACGATAGTGGTTGACGTTAAGCATTATCACGTAAGTGTAGGAAAAAAAGATTGAGGATGACATGAGAATGTGTGTTCCCATGAGTTGGGCGTGTTGATTGGATTGATTACCCAATTAGTCCAAAGAACGACGGTTGTTAGTGCGTGGAGATATGACATATTCAATTGGTTGGATTATGGGAGCATGAGTCATGGAAGTTCGGTGCTTGGACTATATTATGTTATGTTGTAGCAGTGGTAACATTGGGTGCAAGCGGTAGTTTGGTCAATACGATGACAATTTCAACTTGAGACATTCTTGACAAAGTTAGGAGGGAGACGTTCTTCCAAGGTAGCATGCCACTTTGGGAGTAAGACAATGGGGATGGTGTGGCATGTAGTGATTGATCGGGTAGTGCCATTAAATATTGGGGTTTCTAGTGGAGGATGGAGATGTTGGATCGAGTAGATTTTGGAACTTGGTGAAAATTTTATGTGGAGACTTTGATTGGTGACTTTGCGAGGTCGGGTTCACCACTTGGAGGATTACTGAAAACTATAATGATTTTGAGTGGGATGGGTGTAAGGCCCTCCAACCCTTGATCGCATTGAGTGCACAAGAGCAATCAAGCATATTAGAGATGAGTTGGGTTCCATGTTAAGTTGCAACATGATAGGCACAATCGCACAGCATGGGCACCCAATATATCAGTTGGTCGGCATTTCATACAAGAGCATGACCCAAATGTGGGATTCATCAACATGCAATGAGGTGGAATGTCCAATGTGATGGCATAATCATGAAATGAGGTGCAACACATCAATGCAATGGCATATTGTGTGACAAGTTGATGAGATGGCATATTGTGTGATGAGTGGATGTGATGGGAGAAAATTATTGACTTAATGGAACATACATGTTATAAAGCCAATGAAACAGAAGTGAGCAGGTTTGGTTAAAGGCCCAGATTGCATGGTGCATCGACCTGGCCAAATGAGAAGAGTGTGGAATGTTTAACACTTCAACAAGTGAAGGTGAAACAATTCCATGAAGGTGAAGAGTTGGAAAGAATTGAGTGAGTAGTCAACAACCATGAAGTTAGGTAGAGACAAGCACGACACATGTTTAGTGTTGGCTACACCCTACCCCATGAGGCAAGGGTATGTAGGCTTGGTTTCTTGAAGAAAAAAACAACAAGTGTCGAAATGCTTCACACAACGAAGTACATGCTAAATTTTGGGGACAAAATCCAAGGTTGTAAATTTGGCGATTCTTTGGCTACCAAAATTTTTGGATTTCAATCTTGTGGAAAATTCAAAGGTCGACAAGCATTCCAAAACTTTGGGGATTGACAAAATTTTGAATATTGACCTAAAGGGGCCAAGTTTTGGTTTAGCATCGTTTTGCTTTTAATGTAAAAAACCTAAGGGATGTTCATTGCAAAATATTGTATATGTATATGAATAGAGTATTAAACTAGTGAGCCTCCCAAACCTGTATGTTGTCTCTTGCACATATTTTAGATTTGCAGTAAATATGTATTGTTGAAATAGGAATAATTGGTTAAGCCATGCAAAACTAACTAAAAAAAGGGTGATAAGCGTAGTGTGAATTGTGTTCAATCGAGTTGGTCTCCCCATCGGTGAAAAAGTGTCACATGTATATAGATCCACGTGGCATCTTTGAATGCGTAGGTTCTCTAATTGTGTGACAATAACCCACGATTTTCCTTGGACGGTAAAGGAACATGCGATTTGATACATGTTGGTCCATGTGAATGACGAATAAGGTTGCATGCAGAAGGGCCATCCATGTTTGGACCAATGATGGACGAGAAGAGCATCAACCTTGTAGCCATAACGTACCTCATAAATCGGGAATAAATGCCCTCTCTCCCATAGAAATCAAGTGAGATCTTGACCGATAGTAATCCCATGAGCATGGATGCAAGTTTTGAGTTTGAGCAAGTCAATGTGGACTTCATATTCGACAGCGTAGAGTTGTGTGGATGCCAATTTCAGAACACAATTTGTGGTTTTCGAGCCATCGTAACAATGGTGTTGGACAACACCCGAGTAACTTGACAACAACGTGGACAAGCCATATTCACGAATGTTGGTGTGTGGTTTTCGGTCCTTTGGGAGGAATTAACTCCATCACATTCCAAATGGTCGAACACCCTATTATCCAACCTTACTAACTCACCATTGTCGAATCTCGTACATTGCAATGTGGTTTCACGAATGTATATGGACACTGGATAATGTGGCTATGATTGATTGGGTACTCCCTTTAGGTGACTCATGCTACATCATTAGCCATGTGTAAGTTTTATGGATTTTTTACATAACAAATTGTGGAATTAATCAGAGGACCATATCTTGGTGCCCCAAGCTCAAATTCTAATGAAATTTACATTGTTGGAAATATCTTGGTGAGTAGAAGAAGATGATACCTCAAAAGTGGGACACAAGATAGATGAAAGAAGTGGAAATTTGTAAACACACCTCCTTAAGATGACTTATGGGGTTGGGAGCATCAAAGTGTGATGTTCAGATTTATAGCAGAAAGAGAGTAAGATAGACTAGGGGGAGTTGTAGGCAAAACAAAAGTGATGCCAAACATTGGGTAGAGTCTTATTATCAATTCAAGTCACTACTTCCAAACCCATATTCATAGAGCCCCTTGCCATGTAATGATAAAAAGGGCTAACCTTAGGATCTGTTGGCGCAAGGGAAATCCCACCCCGGTGCCAAGAAGAGGATAGGCGATGTTTACTATAGAGGTTAGGATATGGTATTAATACATGGAGATGATAGATATGTTATACTCATTTGCATTATATGATAGACTGGAGCCACATGGAGATTGTGAAAATGCTAAGTAATAGGTGGGGGGCATCATGGAATTATGAGGGCATGACAATGACCATTGACTAAGAGGTCTCCTTTTTTTCTTGGAGGGATAGGTTGGGTTGTTGATAAATAAGGGAATTACTAATATGGAGGACATGTTAAAAGGAAACAAGAGAGAACTAAGAAAGGTGTGAGTATGTAGGATGGGAAATCAAGCACAGTCTAGGCTCGGAGGGAAGAGTACCTAATTAAAGGTATTGAATTGTATTTTTGTAATCTCCCATGATGAGCTTAGGGGTATCAAATGATGAGGTGATAGTAAGTCCTAAGTATTGGACATAGGTTTTGGCTAGGTTTTGGCTTGGTTGTTGGATTCTAAGCCTAGGTTCCAAGAGAATGATATTTAAATGTTTCCTCTTGGGCTAAAAATCACCCCTCCCTCACCTACCTCCCCAAGAATGTAACTGTTGTGTAGATGTGTCATGTACAAAAAGATCCAAAACGTCCTTCAAAGAGGATTTCAAAATTTTCAACTAGTATAAACTTTAAAAAAGGCCCCTGTTGACCACTCCATGTCAACTACCCATAGCTATACATTTTTTCGCGCAAGGACTTCCATCATGTCTGAGCACTTAGATGATCCACATATTCATCATTATCAGTTATATCTACACTGGGATTTTGTAAACGCATTCTGCATTTTGTAATGTAAATGCTCCTAATAAAACAAATGTATGTAACAACCTAGGTAAATTTATTTTTCTAATGATGATTTCTATCCTAGTAGGTTTCTTGCCTCACTGATTGATGTGTGTTTCTAAACATGGATGATCGGCAAAGGTTTTCCCTCCAGCGTCACCTCAAAGCTAGGGTGGATATTGTCGTCAGGATCTTAAATGAGTCTTATTGTTATTTATCGAGTCTCTGTAAAAGTGATTTGGGAATAATTCTAGTTATTTAGTTCAATTATTTTATTACAAGTCAGTTAGCCTGCTAGATCATATTTTGAGTCGCGGAAATGGGTAACTTATAGAGGGTCTATAACGAACGGGTGTTCCCCCTTCATGGGTTAGAATGTAATATTTCATGTAAATAATATTTTAGATATAATGCTAAAGTATTAGAGGGTTGGAAAAATTATTAATCCCTTCATGAGTTAATTAATTAAATTTTTTGGCTAAAATAAATTAAAAATGCTAAGCCATGAATTTAATTAATTTAGGTCCTAGGAAAATTAAATTCTCCAACATTTAAAATTCGTGGGTTTTAAAGTTTTTAATTTTTGGAGGTCCTCGACCAAGGGGATATTGAAAATATCAAGATATTTTGGACCCTTGAGCCTTAGTAGTCAAGGTCATTATTTTTAGGTAATTAACTCAAAATAATCATTTTTGAGTTAATTAAAAAGAACTTAAAGTGAAATTCGATTTTCCTTAAAAAAGTAACTTAATTTCGACGGTGATGCTTAAAAGTTCATTAGATCTTCATCAACAATCAAGATTACTTTGACGGGGATCAAGCCATTTAGCAGTTGGAGAATTTATCTATAAATTAGAGGTCTCTCTCCGTTATTTGGATTCAATCATTGAATCGTGTACTTGCTCTAAAAAGCTCTTGTAACTTTTTTCTGGTTAATAAAATACAAATACTCTGGGATTTCAGAACGTGGCATTCCTCCTTCAAATTTATGTGGTAATATTGCTCTTAATACTCTGTTGCTTTTATTTGTATTTGCTCAATAATAGCCCTTGAGGATTGATCTATGCATAGGTATCTCGCACAGATTTCTAGCTTTCTAAAATATCATTTTGATTTGATAGAACTAGCAGGTATCTCCATTTCTTGATGATTTTATGATTGTTTTGAATCTCTATTAATATAACAATCATATCAAAGTGTGCAGAAGTTATTATTTAGGATTTGGACATTTGGGAAAGTCCTCAGCTGGACCAACTGACTCTCAGATTACAGAATCTAAAGAGTCTACTATTTTTAATTTTTGAAGTCGTCTTACAAAATATTTTATTTGCAGAGTTTTCTAGGCTTGTGCCTCTTTAAAATTTCTAGTTTATTTATAAATTTGTGCAAAATTGTTTAGATCTGGCTAATAAAGGGCTTTGATCTGCAAATATAGGAGCAGAGTTGGACTCATACTCCTCAGATCTGCTAGATTTGTAGAATATTATTGCAGATTCAAATTTTTAAATTCACTAGGGTTTTGGGTATTTCATATTTTTGTATATACATGTTTTGGGGTTTTCTATCTTTTGTTTGTGCAGAAACAGATCTAAAGATTGCCGACAATTTTTGTGGATTTTAGAAACAGATCTAAGCTCTAGAGGGCAAGACATGATCTCCATTTTATTTACAAGTCAAAGAAAAATTTCAAAAAGGAAGCTTGTAAGATTTCGATCTGGGTTTTACAAATCTTACGAAAGATCGTGGGCAAAATTTTTTAGGGCCTAAAGGCCCTACACTAGCCATCTCTAGCTCTCGACCCCCTTTCTTTCCTCTCGATCCTCACCTCCTTATTTCTCTAAGCTCATTTCCTTCCCCTCTATCCTCCCGGCCTAACTCACCACCTCCCCTGCTCCTCCTTTCTTCCTCTCACCCTAGGTTGCGGCCTCCCTTGCTCCTCCTTCCTCCCTCTCAGCCTAGCTCATGACCTCCCTTATCCCTCTAGCTCCTACCCTCGGCTCCCCTGCTCCTTCGTTCTCCCTCTCCCTTGCGATATCCTCCCTTCCCGTTGCCTCTTCTCCCTCACTTCCCCTCTGCCATCTCCCTTACGGCCTCCATGACTTCCCCTCAGCCTCCCTCCTGACGGCCTCCCTCATCTCCCTTATCCCCTCAGCCTTATCCTCCTTTCCTCCCTCAACCCTTGGTCGCCTACCTCCTTGGCCCTCACCCTCAAACCTCTCAGCCCTAAGCTCCCCGTTGGCCTCCTTCCCCGTGTTGGCCATCTCCAGCTCTCAGCCTCAAGTTCTTTCCTTCTCAGCGCTCATCTTTGCATCCTCTATTCCTTCACCCTCTTTCACCAATTTTTTTCACTAATTTTTTCTCTAAAATTTCCAAAGAATTTTGACAAAAAATCCCTAAAACATTTAACAAAAAATTTCTCAAAACAAAATTCTAGTTGGCATCTGGATCTAAAGATCTTCAGTGATTTGGGTAGCTCATCTCCATGGATCTTCAAACCCCTAAGGGTTTACTGGTGCACATCCTCTAAACCCTTACCCCATTTCATTGATCTGATTGAGAGCAAGACTAATACTGGGATAGAGTTTCAATTAGCTGAATTTTGACAAACAAATTTAGTTTGCATCTTTTACTCCAGTACATTTCAGAAATAGAATTATCTTCAGAAACTTTTGCATGCTAATTGACAAATTTCTGAATATTGTTTCACTGCTTTTTCAATAATTTATTTCTAAATTTTAAGATCAAATGCATCACTAGATTGGAAATTGTTAACCCAAAATTTTTCTTATTGTTAGTTATTAGTTAGTCATGTGAAGTTTCTGTTGTTACATAGAAAAAATCTAAATCTTGAATGGTTATAGGATGATTGGTTTAAAATAAATTGTTCGCATTGCCATTTGTTTTAAGAGAAGATTATTAGAACTGATATTTCAGAGTTTGCACCTAATTGTTGTGATCTGAGTTTAAACACTTAATTTAATTCCTGAAATGCATTTGTTTTTACATGCTCATTCAAGTAAGACTAATTTCGTTTTACTTATGCATCTAATGATCTCTGATTGAGTATCTCATACAAATGGATTTCTGAATATAAAGTATTTTATTTCTAGCAATTTACATTGGTTTCCTATTGTGTTTTCAGCAATTACTTGTGCAGGCTTCATATTTTACATTGTTGGTATAAGTATTTGTTTTCACATTAAGATCATTTTTCTAGGCCTTAAGTTAAATAACACTCACGACATACCTAAAAATAACTCATATTTAAGCCCTCCTTTTGCCATCACATCATTTCACTTTGCATTTGCATACTAAACTAATACTTTCACATTAAAGTTTTACTTCCAAGCATAAGCTTGGTCAATAGAAGCATTGAGGAATCAAAATTAGAGCAGGCATCTAACTAAAATTAACCAAGTCCCTGCATTTCACACAGTTTTAAGTTTTGCATTTTCATATAAGATAGTTGAATCATTTAGCAACAGTTTCCCATCCATTACTTGGCCTTTATTTCATTCGCAAGATAGTTTACTCCACAAGGCATTGGTATCATTTTCCTCAAATCAAATTGAATCCTTCAAAATCTTGCACAATCTAAACAAGTATTGATTTCTTAATTGTGTCTCCCAGATTGGTTGGTTCCCAATTAATCTTCCCTCATTCCATTTGCATAGGGTCTACCCCCCGTAGTCTGCTATCGGGAGATAACTCAAACGAAGAGATTGGGGATCATGGTGACAGCCCCTGATCTAAGGCGTTGTCGCAGTGCCTAGGAATTACGTGCAACAACAACCCCTAATATTAATGTTGCTCTCAATAACATGAAACACTTACGAAAAAATCTTGTTGAGTGCCTTATTTTGATCCTCGATTTCCCAAGTCTATGTCTTCAATCATTTTCTAATTGTTTCCTCTTCCATGAGATCATTAGGGGTATAATTCACTAAAACTTTGTAGTTGGAGGTAACTCAGTGGGAACTTTACTTGAGATTACTAACCATATTCTTTAACATTAAGCATTCAACTTCTAAAAGTTGGATTTTTCATTTTGGTTGCATAAGGGTGTCCACGACCATTGCATTTTGGGATATGCATTGAGGTTTTTAATTATGCGCCTTAGTTGTCACCAAGAATATAGATATCTTGTTACCATTGATAAAAATATTCATGCTAGCACAATATTGAATGAATTTCTTGAATTTACATGTAATCCATATTCTAAATCTTCCACATATGCCCAAAGAGTAGACATTAAATGCCTAAAAAAAACAATTCCAATATGGTGGGCTACACCTTTTCAATAATAAGCACAATGAGTATTCATGAACAAGTCAAAATGCCAACCCACGAGAGAAAATACACCACAGATCAAAGATAACATACCACATATAGGAGAACAAACTAGTTGTTGGCAACCAATCCAAGTTTCTTGTAAACTTTTTATTCCACTTGAGCATCCCATACCACTCAAGAAGCTTATTCATCATGCAACACCGTCTGACCTTCCTATTTGGGCATGACCATCAACCACTTGTGTTACTAGGAATATGCCTAATCAACATAACCAAAACCAAGCTAGGAACCTTCAATTGTGTGAAATGTCACCGTGCAAGTTTCACCATATGAAATGTTTGCATCATCACCAACCAACCATACACAACCTATTGTCACCTCCCTCCAATGTAAGACCATGTTATCATCCATCTAAATTGATATGTGATACTCAATTAAGATCATGCCCCTCCATCATTAAGTGTTCACATATCCTTAATGTATTGATCAACAAAGTTTCCTTACCATGGACAACACACAATTTATCACAAATTTCCAAGTCGCACCATCCTCCATTGAAGCCCACTATGTAACACCTTATTGGTCTTCCATCCTATGTGACAAGACATCCTTAGTTCTCTTATCCTACATGATATTATATCATCTTAATTGTCTCATAAGTCACCAAAACTATATCACTAAGGCTACCAAATCTGAAGAATGGTACTTGGGTCCACCTTAAGGTAAAGGGGCTTGCAATTGTTAGGAAACTCTCATATAAAAGGGGGAAGCTTGAAAAATGCCAAGTCAATGCAAGTTGTTAGTCATTCACCAAGAGTGTAAAGGAGCCTATGATTGTGTAGTTCAAGGGTAGCACATTCGAGTGAACTACATTGGCTAAGTGAGAAGAAAAAGAAGATAGGACTTGCAAGAGGTAGGCATGTGGTTGCTTCAAGGGTTAGATTGTGCACATCTATTGGATAATATGAAGAAGGCAATATTTCCTTAGATTCATTATACATTTGTAGGAGAGTTTCAGGCATGAGGCTACAACTCTCTCATTGTATATTTGCGACATTCTTCATATAATAAAGTTAAGGCATCTACCTTGGATGCCACATATATATGTTTGTTGTGGACTCTTTATGATTGTTGGATACAACTCCTTACATTACTGTACATTGGCCAAGAGTATTGCTAGGATTTCTTAGAGGCCATAGTTGAAAGTATGCTTACTTAGTTGCATTGGACATATTGTAGGTTAAGGAAAAGTTATGGGCAAACCTTAAGTAAAGCGGCATTGTTTAGTTGTAATAGGTGCACGTTAGCCAAGCCCCTACAATGGAGGCAAGAGAGTGTTGCACGACGTCAACTACTAAAACAAACTTCGGAAAAACTCAAGTTTGCAACAACAAAAAATTCAAGTAGACTACAGGTCCATAACGTTTCCCTTCTTGAAATCGTTCAAAACTTGGAAAATGGAATTCAAAGCCTCCCTCAACAAGAGTCTAATTAGATTTAAATGGAATAACTGAAGAGCCTTATTTTCAATGTTGTGAACCAGGGGTTCCAAACAACTACCAACACACAAAACAAGAAGAACAACGCTCCAAACAAACACCAAAACATAGCACCTAACCAAGATAGTAACCATGAGAGACTAATCCAAAAGCACTAAGATAATACAAAGAATTGTCTATAGAGTTCAAAAGTGAACGCTTCCCAAAATTCCAGTTGAACCAGAGTCGACCATCACCGATTCTCCTTGTTGGACAAAGCATTTGTGCTCTAATCCATAAGCCCACATTTTCCCTCCTACATATACACTCTACAAGGTTCAATTTATTGGCTAAACATAAACTATAGCATGTGTGGCAATGTCGTAAGGGTGATGCACATTGAATCCTACCTCCATCTAGTTATACTATGACAGTGTGGATGTCTTGACATATTTTGCTTAATGAGCTTGATATGTGGCACTCTGCATAGTTGATATTAGACATGAACCAAGAGGATAACTTGGAAATAAATTCCCTTTTTTCCTTAGCCTCCCCTCATTCAATCTAAAGACTTTATTGGCAAGGGTGTACTATTTAGACCCCTTAGCAAATGGAAAAATGTGATATCATTAAACTAAAGAGTATCCTCTTTTATTCTTGCAATGAAGTAGGCTACCTTACTATCAACTAAGATTTTATGATTGTTTATGAGATTAATAATTATATTTGAATTACCACTAAAAATCATTATCCTCACTCTAGTCATATTTATAGAAATAAATCACTCCACCAGGAAATATGCTCAATTTTGAGTTGTAAGTTGTTGTCCCTTAAACTATTTATAAAATAGATGCTCAATTTTGAGTTGTACGTTGTTGTCCCTTAAACTATTTATAAAATAGATTTCATTTCTCACAGATATAAATGATGAGCCATTACACTTGCCACCAATGTATGATTTCACTTTTAATGAAACCTTATATTATAATTAATAAATTCAGTAAATTCACATGATTAAAAATAACATTAAAATATAATTTATAAAAGAAATTTCATTTTATTATAATGATTTAAAAAAAATTATTAAATTATAAATTAAACACATTAAATAAAATCAATGTTTATCATTTTAAAATATAATTAAAAATTTTATTAAATTCTTAATCAATCTAATTTCAATTTTTAATTTCCAATAATTATTTTAAAATATTATAAAATTTCTAATCATATAATATAATAAATTAAAAAAAAAATCCCATAAATTTCATCTAATAAATATAAATTTATGAATATGAATATTAATATTAATAAAAAAAAAAATATTATAATTATGATTATAAATGTAATATTCATGAATTATAAATATTAATATTAATAAACAGTAAAATAAAATATTATAATTATGAATATAATATTTATAAATTATAAATTATAAGCCTAATTATAGATGAGTGCAGCAGCCTCTTGGACCAATGGGAACGTGGCATAGACATGTGAGTCTGTATCTTTATATTCCTGCTCCCATGAATTTGAGGCCCCTCTTTGTGCCATTTTTCTGACAAAATTTTTAGGCTGAAACAAATGCTAGCTCATTCTCAAATCAGAAGTGAATGCACACATGGGTTCCACTATGGTGTTATGACCATTTTTAAGGATCTGATTGTATGCATCTTGATCAAATCTGGGAAGAGCATTCTTCCCGGCTAGAGAGACCCAGCTTTCCGAGTTGCAAGGATGACCTGTTTGATCAGCTTCTCTGGGGAGCTTTGTGCATCTCTTGGCTATTCCCAATCCTTCATTTCAATGCAAGTAAAAATTGAAAATCACCCCATGCCTACAAAACATGGAAGCTATTGGCCGATACCCATCTCGGAACAGGGTATTATAATATCCAGTGGCCATGCCTACAAAACATGGAAGCTATTGGCCGATACCCATCTCGAAACAGGGTATTATAATATCCAGTGGCCATGTTAATGTAATAAAGGCTAATTGTGCTGCACTGGTAGTCATGTTACTGTAACCAAGACTAATTATGCTAAGTTGGCATAGCCATTAAAAGCCTGTATTTGCACAAGATCACATGGAGGAGCAGGATATGTGAAACAACACATTAGTTTAGTTCCAACGATAAGTATGTTTTACATTCAGATTTTGCCTGCTACATTCATATTTTGTCTGCTCTACAAAAAGGTGTGCTTTAGGCCTAATTATGCATGAGTGCAGCATCCTCTTGGACCAATGGGACCGTGGCATAGACAAATGAATCTGTATCTCTATGTTCTTGCTCCTATGAATTTGAGGCCCCTCCTTGTGCTATTTTTCCAACAAATGAGACGAATAACCTCCAATTTTCAGGTTGTAACAAATGCTGGCTCATTCTCAAATAAGTGAATGCACACATGGCTTCCACTGTGGTGTTGTGACCATCTTCTGGCAGTCGGAGATTGGCATTTCTAACGATCTGATTGTATGCATCTTGATCAAATCTGGGAATAGCATTCTCCCCGGCTAGAGTGATCCTTTAAACCTTCATCAACATTTCAACCATTTCTGTTGAAAATAGATTCCATTATCTGAACGAAGACTACATTAAACAAGCAAACTATGGAAATCAAATATATCTCGTGCCATATATTTAACCTTAATGCATACTGCACCTGGTAACAAGCTTCCTTAAACTAAAAAAAATAACTAGTTAGGCTTGCTGTATATGGAGCAGTTGCAGAGCTTACAACTAGAAAACAAGACTGTAAACTTAAAACAAACAAGTGAAAGAAGGCTACATTAAACAAGCAACCATGGAATTCAAATGTATCTCCTGGCATATTAACCTTAATTCACACTGCACCTGGTAACAAGCTTCCTTAAACTAACACGAAATAACTCGTTAGGCTTCTGTATATGGAGCAGTTGCACGGTTTACAACTAGAAAACAAGACTATGAACTTAAAACAAACAATAGAACAAGACCCATTAAACCCTTGTTACCAAAGACAACCATTTGAGTCTTGACCATGTAAGATAGTACACTCATAATGTAGATAAATTGTAATGGTCTGTTCCCTCTCTTGAGTGTGCCCAATAGCTATGGTTAATTTCAAAATCCTTGAAAAAGTAGGGTCTGTATGTAGCCTTCCGATTGACAAGCTGGCATCTACAAAAATGAGAAGCACAAATTAACTAGTTTGGATATCCTATTTGTTTTGATGGCAGGTTACTTGCGTTTTCATGAATCAAATCTTCTGACACAATAATGCCAGATCAACCCAAAGTTACATACTTTTGCTGTATCTACTTTTGTTTTTAGCACTTCTATAAAAATGGAACCGAATGACGGACGTGATGCTACTGAACTGTAGATTTATAAAGCTGATTTCACCTGCCCTTCATGGTGATTTATAGAGCTGATTTCACCTGCCCTCCATGGTTTTCTTCTAGTGCAAAAATACTGACTTTGAGAATTTTAGATCCAGAGCCAAAGAAAGTAAGTGAAATTGTATTGAATTGTATCCTGTAACATTGCAAATATGTTCAGTTTGTCCCATGGATTACCTTCACTGTTATTTGAATCCATCCCATACTTGACAGCAATAGAATTTGAAAAGATTAAGAAGTAATGGATTTCTGTGTGACGAGATTGCGACTTTATTTTTGGAATGGATTTCTGTGTGACGAGATTGCGACTTTATTTTTGGAATGAGCTGTGTAACAAAACATGCACATTTATATCTTCCATTGGTACATATTTTAGAGAATGGATGTTTTAAAGGATTACAAGCCACCCTAGTGTTTCAAGGAGATAATTCGGATGAAGTAGATGTTTTTAATGACACAGAAAAGTAAGATCTTGTGTGTGAAATGCTTTTTTTCAAATTCTGAATATTCAAGGAACAATCTTTTGACTAGGTTTTTGCTACTTCTTTTAATTAGGATCATCTTGTCACAGAGAAGAAAGAAACACAGCCTGTGTTAATGAATGAAATTTAATTATCTCCATATCACAAAGTCTCAACCTCAACAATTTGTTTGAAAGACATACTGTACGTTATAAAAGGGCAACGCAAGCTATTATGTGTTTGAACTACTATAAGAGGTGTTCTATACCCTCGGATGGAGAAGATCTCTGAGTATGTGTTTTTGTCTTTATATTACTACATGTAAGGAACAATTAGTTTTGCATAGCTCCAGGATATATTACAAAATAAAAAGTATAAAAACAACCAGCTTAATATATATCCACATTAACTTTGGAATTACATGCCAACATAGTTCACTTCAACTTTAGATATGCCTATGTTAAATTTTGATTTTTTTAAGCTTTAGCAGAGTAAAAACACGAACTGCAAGGAGTGCCAAAAAAAAAATGGATATCTCTGAGTACCCAATAGATCTGGAATAATATGGCTCCGAGCTAGTATAATCTCCATCCATCGTTTCGAATTGCAAGGAGTATAATCTCCATCTATCGTTTCGAATTGCAAGGAGTGCCAAGAAAAATGGATATGTACCCAATAGATCTGGAATGATATGGCTCCGAGCTAGTATAATCTCCATTTATCGTTTCTTAATAGATCTGGATTAATAAGGATTTAAAGCTATTAATGAAATGGAGTTAGAAAACATCAGATGGAGAGAAGTGGTTATAAAAGATTTTTCTATTTGACTTCTTTATTTGTAAGAAACCGAGCAAAATACTGTAAGAAATCTACAGCGATTCTAAATCTTTTAAAGAATCTCAAAATTAAATTTTAGAAGTCCAGGAATACCTCCAGCCATTGATGATCCTGCTGCTGCACAGTCCACTTGCTTCTTCACTTCAACAACACTCCAGCTTCAATCCAATCAAAATAAAAATCACAGAAAATCTGAAGGCACTTCCAAGCTATGCTCTCTCAGCTAGATGGTGTAAACAACGGAAGGGGATTGAGATGCTAGCTTGGGGACCAATCAGATGAATTTATAGCCAAGCTTCCATCAAGCTTCTAATGGCTATGTGTCAGGTGTTCCCACAGATAGAGAACTCCAGATGGAGTTATGGACCACTTCAGAAGCTCCAACCAGAAAATTAATTAACTGCAGTTGATTTCCTTAATTTAAGGCAACTACTGCAGTTGGTTTCCTTAAATTAAGGAAACACTGCAGTTCAGTTCCATAACTGTAGGTTATAGTTGGAAGAACTTAATGGAGCTTAACAAATACTTGTACTCAAATCACTCTTTAGAAGCTATTATCAATGGTTAAAACATATTTATGCATAAAAACAATACATTTTATAGTATTTCCATGAAAAGTAACACTAGCGAAATTTAACCCCAAAGTCTTTTTTTATTATCCAGGAAAAAAATTACACGAGCTTCTTATTAAGCACACGACTCAAAGGTCGGATGGAAACTCATATGTAATAGACCTTCACAAACTACCCATTTCTGCGACACAGACATAATCCAACAAACCAAGCAATTTGTAATAAAATAACCTAACCAAATAGTTAGGATTATTCCCAAATTACTTTTACATAGACTCGATATATAGAACACTAGGATTCACCTAAGATCCTAGCGACATAATCCATTCCAGCTTTGGGGTAAGACTGAAGGAAAACTCTACCGACCATGAGAGAATGGATCGGTGAGACAAAAAACCTCCCAGAATGGCGATTGTCACTAGAAAAATAAGTTTACCTAGATCATTACATATATCACACGGATTTGTTGAGATTATTTACATTATACACATGCAGAAAGGGTTTACATAATATCTTGGAAGTCACGCTGATGATGATAGTTGTACGGCACGAACACATCGATCTGACGCTATCCTTTCTACGAAAAAAAAGTGTACTGTTATGGATCGTTGACACGTAATGTTCAACACTCCCTTTATCCCTGTCAAAGAGCAAAAAATCAACTCAGACAAAACCAAAAAATAAAGTCACAAAACAAAATGATTTCTCACAATAAATAGAGTTGAAGCTGTATGAACATCGACTTCCCTAAAGGGATCATCAGCCAACTGAATCCTCTATTTTTGTCCTCCACCCATATTCAATTCTCTCTCCCCAGCCTTTGTTATGTCTCCACGAGCAAAGCTCTCTATATCCTGATCTAATGTACTATTTTTGTATTGCCTTCATTTACTGAATTTTGTCCATTGGTTTCCCATAGAATATGTTATCTTTGACAGTCCCACTCTGAATCCAAACTGTTTGTGCCAAGTAGGCAACACTACCATATACTTGAACCTGCACGCAGTGCAATCAAAAAGTTTATGGAAGAACTTCTATATAAATATATGTGCCACAAAACAAACTATAAAAGCAAAGAAACTGCATCTAAAATTTTGTCGAACTATTAGATGGTTAGTGCTGCTCAAGAATAGTTTATGTTCGACTTAAATCTCCTGAATTTTTTGGGATTTCTCCAACAATTGTATATAGCCGAGCAGATTTCACTGATCCCACTGAGCCACAAATTGCTACCTTTTCTCCCTTTTTTAATTTGCAGATTTATTCCCTTCAATGTTAGTTTTTGCATTTGCAGTGAAGACTCCCGGTCCCAACTGAATATACCTTGAAGAATTTCGATGATATACTGGGATCCAGCGAGTGCTTTCCTCACAACAACATCTTGTCTCAGCTCAGCATCTTGTAATAACTTTTGCAGACGATCTCGGAAGACTTTAACTTGAATTAATATAGCCAAAACGTCAGCTAGCAGTCTCACTGGCTCTTGCATGACATGGAACATTGCAAGACTGTAAATATGGACATGGCAGTTAACAGTGGATCACCTATGATAGCACACCCTGCAAAAACCATAGATGCAGTAATGATGGGTGACATCCAGTAGAGTATGGTGCCATGTGTTCAATTAACCTGTGCAGAAAACAACAATTTGAGCTCGACAACTCAAAGATTTTCTATGAACTCTTTGAATTTTTCTTCCCATGCTTGTAATTTGATTATTTTCATACTATTGAGAATTTCGTATGTTATTGTGAGTCGTTCATCTTATGTAGTCATGAGCTTAGCTTGGCACTCTTCGAGGAATTTTGATAATCAAAGCACATCTAGGATTTTTTTTTTGATACTCAAAGCACATCTTCTAGGATCCCTTTCGGCTTAATAGCGGGGACCTGTCAACCATTTGAAGAACAATGGAGGTTTGCCTTGACATCCTTTGAAGATTTAAATTCTCCATGATGTCTTTCGTTATGACATTGATGGCTCCTCCCAAATAAATATAAGTGTACTCTGGGATGAGTGTCTTCTCCATGCAAACATCTACAACAGGTCATGGAGCAATTCTCCCAGATAGAACTGGATCTGCATCTGCCTATCGGATTACTGGTTGCGATATCAGCAACAAGAGCATTAGATCTGTTATCTCATCTATAGGTGTTGCTAGATGTGAGCTGCAGGAAAGTGAAGCTTAGTGAGCAGAGGGTAAACTGCTTCATGTGGTTGGGCGCTGGCGTCCCTGATCAATAAAAACAACATGAATCAGTAATTCGGCTGGTATACTGTATGCATACTTGATTTAACTAATTATCAAACGCATCACACACATTATTCATATATACCCCGGCTTTGAGATGGTACAGTTGCTTTGGTTTATTTTCATTTAGATAAATATTAAGATTACCATGTAAATAGAAAAGCTTCGTTCTATGAAATAACAATTAATAACAACGCCATATATAATTTCCAGTATTATGACTACCGCTTCTGCTTGCTTCGCTTTTCCGGCTTCTTCTTGCTTGGCTTTTCACGTAACTAGCACGCATGCCTTTAGTCGTCCGCGAAGCTCGTCCCCCTCACTCCCACAACAGACACTGTAATTTGGGACAACCAGATACATCGAGCTCCTCCAACCACGTACACTGTTCAACACCTTCCACTTCTTCTAGCTCCAAGCACCTACGAACTTTTAGCACTCTAAGCCTTGTCAACTACCATAACCCTCTTATACTCTTTAGCTTCACACAGCCGGTTACGTAAAACTTCTCCAAAGAGGTCAACGTTTCCATCCTGGGCAGCTCTTCTAGCTCTGAGCACCCACCAACATTGACCAGCCGAAGCTTTGTACACTGCTCCAACCCCCTTATGACCTTCACCTTCACACAACGAACTGCCTGAAACTCCTCCAAAGAGGTCAACGTTTCCATCCTCGGCAGCTCTTCGAGCTCTGACCACCCACCAACATTGAGCTTCCGAAGCTTTGTACACTGCTCCAACCCCCTTATGCCCTTCAGCTTCACACAATCATATGCGTGAAACTCCTCCAAGGAGGTCAACGTTTCCATCCTCGGCAGCTCTTCGAGCTCTGAGCACCAACTAACATTGACCAGCCGAAGCTTTGTACACTGCTCCAACCCCCTTATGCCCTTCAGCTTCACACAATTATATGCGTGAAACTCCTCCAAAGAGGTCAAGGCTTGCATCCTCGGCAGCTCTTCGAGCTCTGAGCACCCACCAACATTGACCAGCCGAAGCTTTGTACACTGCTCCAACCCCCTTATGCCCTTCAGCTTCACACAACGAACTGCCTGAAACTTCTCCAAAGAGGTCAACGTTTGCATCCTCGGCAGCTCTTCCAGCTCTGAGCAATCATTAACATTGAGCTCCCGAAGCTTTGTACACTGCTCCAAACCCCTTATGCCCTTCAGCTTCACACAATCATATGCCTGAAACTCCTCCAAGGAGGTCAACGTTTCCATCCTCGGCAGCTCTTCGAGCTCTGACCACCCACCAACATTGAGCTCCCGAAGCTTTGTACACTGCTCCAACCCCCTTATGCCCTTCAGCTTCACACAATCATATGCGTGAAACTCCTCCAAAGAGGTCAACGTTTCCATCCTCGGCAGCTCTTCGAGCTCTGAGCACCCACCAACATTGACCAGCCGAAGCTTCGTACACTGCTCCAACCCCCTTATGACCTTCGCCTTCACACAACCAACTGCCTGAAACTCCTCCAAAGAGGTCAACGTTTGCATCCTCGGCAGCTCTTCGAGCTCTGAGCAATCACTAACATTGAGCTTCCGAAGCTTTGTACACTGGTCCAACCCCCTTATGCCATTCACCTTCACACAATCATATGCGTGAAGCTCCTCCAAGGAGGTCAACGTTTCCATCCTGGGCAGCTCTTCTAGCTCTGAGCACCCACCAACATTGACCAGCCGAAGCTTTGTACACTGCTCCAACCCCCTTATGACCTTCACCTTCACACAACGAACTGCCTCAAACTTCTCCAAAGAGGTCAAGCTTGCATCCTCGGCAGCTCTTCGAGCTCTGAGCACCAGGAACATTGACCAGCCGAAGCTTTGTACACTGCTCCAACCCCCTTATGACCTTCAGCTTCACACAATCATATGCGTGAAACTCCTCCAAGGAGGTCAACGTTTCCATCCTCGGCAGCTCTTCGAGCTCTGAGCACCCACCAACATTGAGCTCCCCAAGCTTTGTACACTGCTCCAATCCACTTACGCGCTTAAGCTTCACACAGCCGACTGCGTAAAACGTCTCCAAAGAGGTCAACGTTTCCATCCTCGGCAGCTCTTCGAGCTCTGAGCACCCACCAACATTGACCAGCCGAAGCTTCGTACACTGCTCCAACCCCCTTATGACCTTCGCCTTCACACAACAAACTGCCTGAAACTCCTCCAAAGAGGTCAACGTTTCCATCCTGGGCAGCTCTTCTAGCTCTGAGCACCCACCAACATTGACCAGCCGAAGCTTTGTACACTGCTCCAACCCCCTTATGACCTTCACCTTCACACAACGAACTGCCTGAAACTCCTCCAAAGAGGTCAACGTTTCCATCCTCGGCAGCTCTTCGAGCTCTGACCACCCACCAACATTGAGCTTCCGAAGCTTTGTACACTGCTCCAACCCCCTTATGCCATTCAGCTTCACACAATCATATGCGTGAAACTCCTCCAAGGAGGTCAACGTTTCCATCCTCGGCAGCTCTTCGAGCTCTGAGCACCAACTAACATTGACCAGCCGAAGCTTTGTACACTGCTCCAACCCCCTTATGCCCTTCAGCTTCACACAATTATATGCGTGAAACTCCTCCAAAGAGGTCAAGGCTTGCATCCTCGGCAGCTCTTCGAGCTCTGAGCACCCACCAACATTGACCAGCCGAAGCTTTGTACACTGCTCCAACCCCCTTATGCCCTTCAGCTTCACACAACGAACTGCCTGAAACTTCTCCAAAGAGGTCAACGTTTGCATCCTCGGCAGCTCTTCCAGCTCTGAGCAATCATTAACATTGAGCTCCCGAAGCTTTGTACACTGCTCCAAACCCCTTATGCCCTTCAGCTTCACACAATCATATGCCTGAAACTCCTCCAAGGAGGTCAACGTTTCCATCCTCGGCAGCTCTTCGAGCTCTGACCACCCACCAACATTGAGCTCCCGAAGCTTTGTACACTGCTCCAACCCCCTTATGCCCTTCAGCTTCACACAATCATATGCGTGAAACTCCTCCAAAGAGGTCAACGTTTCCATCCTCGGCAGCTCTTCGAGCTCTGAGCACCCACCAACATTGACCAGCCGAAGCTTCGTACACTGCTCCAACCCCTTTATGCCCTTCAGCTTCACACAATCATATGCGTGAAACTCCTCCAAA